>MU831818.1:0-103546 GCA_029204225.1 Diphasiastrum complanatum
GAAAGCATGAAGGATAGCAAATCAGGCACCACACCTTCCCAGATTAGTAGCTGTGCAACAAGAGGCAGAACCAGGACCAGCACCAATGGATCCAATGAGCCAACCCGTACATGTCGCACCCTTGCATGTAGTTTGGAGAGCACCACGGATGGAGATCAAAATACGACGGATCCTCATATCTCATCCGATTCCTCCAGATCTACGAGCAAGCTTGTGAAATCTACGGCGAACGGACACTTGCAGAGAAGCTGATGTCATTCCCTATGTCCTTACTTGCAGTGGCTCAAGATTGGTTTTTCAACCTGTCAGAGGAAGAGAAATCGACCTGGGAAGCGGTTAAAGCGGCTCTCATTACGCGCTTTAAATCAAGAAAGTTCCTGGAAGACCTGTTTCTCCTGCTAAGCAAAGTCAAGATGGGAAAATGAGAAAGGGTCCGGGACTATATTGAACGGGTCAAACATCTACGATCCGAGTGTAGTGTAGCCCTGACTCCCGATCATGGGGTGATCATGTGGTTCCTAGCTGGATTACCACGAGGCATCAGAAGAGAGCTGAAAAGATGGGAGCAGTACGCTACTTCGCAAGAAGCTATGGAAGATGCCATCAGGAAGAGGATGAGGGATCTAATGCCGAATATCCTTCCACCCATACTCCTATTCCCCCGATTGCATCATCATCATCAAACGCATTTGCTCTATCCACAGAACTGTTGTTGGAGCAAATGACAAAATCACACAACAGCAGATGGAGCAACCGGCGCAGTTTGACCATAAACTAAAGGCCTTACAAGGAACTGTAGCAGTAACTCCACATCAACCGGAACCAACCCAGCTGCAGTATCCTCGACGAAAAAATGTATGGTGTTCAGTATGCATGCAAAACCATACAGCGAACGAGGTCCAGTCCGACTGAGACTGACACATAGATTCTGCCATCTGTGCAATGCAACATCGCACGATACGACATTTTGCCCGTTTAACCCCAGGGTTGTCCAACAGAAGAAAAGTCCTGATCAGACTTCTTATCCGTATTATCAAGGGGCACCTAACGTGGCACCAAGAATACGGCGCACCCAATCAACCACAACGCATGGCCTTACCTGCTCCACCAAGGCCAGCCAATCAACAAGTGGCCCATGGTAAACCTGACAGCAGCAGAACAAGAATTGCAAATGTCACCTCAACCTGAGCATGCAGCAGTGGTACGAGACCAGATGAACCATTTATGGATTCTGCCATAAATGAATATGTTTCGGCCTTTGCAGCTCAAACTCAACGTCAAGGTGGAAGAAATTACGGCTGCTACGGGTGCGGCGAGAGACATAGAATTGTAGAATGTCCCTACAAAGGACAATATACAACCTCCTGCCGGGATTGCGGTTATGGACACGTTTCAAAAATTGTCCATAAAAACCTGAAACCAATGCAACCTCTTAACCTCCTTGCCATACAGGCAATCAACAGTTCCCAGCAGGGATGCCAACGAAAGGTTGACACGACTACGCTCTTGTGGTTAGTTGTTAACGCGAGCACAAATGAGGAAGGAAGTGGCTCCCTCATCACCACCATCGGTCACTGACGACCTACCCTCAACTTCAGCGCCATATCCAAATGTGAGAAAAGAGAGAAGACAGGTACCAGAAATAAGACACTGAGTACAAAATGCACAGGAGGAGAAAAAAAGAGAAAGAACGAAACAATCCCACAGAACCTCCAGTCGGCATCGAACGGGATCCGCAAACAGGCACACCACTGCGCACTGATCGAAATGATCGATTGCACCAACATGAACCACCTTTTCACATGGTGGAACCTGAGGAACCACACACTGAAAGACTCATACTCTTGTTGTCAAGCCACGATAGTTTTACCCCTCGAAAAACTACTTACTGATTGTACCACGAAGCGAAAAGTCTTTAGCTGAATGGGCCAAGGCGGATGAGGAGGAGCCAGTAGCGGTCTAAGCCCATCTAATGTGCGGGCTATGATGAAACAAGTAACGTCCTCCACATCAGAGCAGCATGGGAAAGTGAGGAACACAACATCAACTTTGCCAATCAAACACAAGAGATACGAGGATGAGGCGGCGGTGGTAGATGGAGGATCGGGTGGTCAATCTGATCTCCACTACTTTGTACAAAAAATGGGGATTACAAGGATTGAAACAGCCAGATTCGCCATCAAGCTAGCAGATCAATCCTGTGTGAAAACCAAAAGGTGTAGTTGTTGATATTCCCGTAAAGATAGCAAGCATGCAGTATGTGATTACTTTTGTGGTCATGGATATACCTGAATCTCCATCTGCATACCGTATTTTACTGGGAAGACCATGGTTGAGGGCTGCGCAAGTAGTACACAACTGGGGTACAGGGAAACTCACCTTTGAGAACAGAGACAGGTTGTAAAGGTAGATTCAACCACATGGGCGGTAAAACCTATTGCACCCAAAGCTGATGACAGATCATCTATGATAGATCATACGATTGACTGCCCAAGGCCAGCCAAGGGAGGCCACTATCATGTCAGAGACGGATGTCATGAGATGGACAGATGCATTAGCAACTATTGACTGCCAAGCATGTCAATATGAATCAGATCCAGAACCGAGTACATCTCACCCAAATGTTACACTATGGACACACCAATCACATTTGGAGTGAATATGATAAACGTAGCATGGCTGTCAACGGAGCCGATTGAGAACCCAGTGGACGATGATCTAGTCCCTTGGCAATATGCTCTAACTTATAATAAGAAGATTGAACTGACTGATGAACAAGTCCTACGCCACATGGACCCAGATCGTTACGGAACCAAGAAGGTGCCAGCTCAACCACCACAAAGGTCTGCTATGGCGAAAGTCTCAAGGATCGAACCACCCAAGGCACATGCGAAAAAGAAGAATCAGTTTGAAGCAACGCTACGACCAGGTGATCCGATGGAGTGACCTACCCGAAGAGGCAATAGCTACAGTAGACATTGATATTCGCAACCATGAGGCGAATGTCACAGTAGTCCCAAAGAAGGACAAGGAGGATGAACCCATCAAAATGACAGAAAAGGGCAAGAAGAAGGTGTTGGATTCCTTGAAGTCAATTAAGTTGGACTTAAATACAACATCATCTTCTACACAGGTGACAGAAAATAAAAAAATGACCAGTCGGGCCAAGATCAATATGCTGAAAGAGGAATCTCGACGAGCTCCAGTTCATAAGATGTCTAATACTTTCAAGAATTATACATTGGACGACGTGGTAATCATGATTGACCGCAAGTCCAACGAGAACCTAATCAAAGTTAGGCACCAGCGGAACAAGTCTTTGAGGGACTTGCGCGAACACAGCCGATGAAACCTTGCGGAACCAGGAGAAGAAAAAAGGATAGTGCATGTGAGGAGAGCAGTTAACACCCACGTAGTTCAAGAGACTACGATCCTTGTTGGTGGAATATAAGGACTGTTTTGCCTGGAGCTATAATGATCTAAAGGGCATTCCGCCAACAGTAGTCCAACACACCATACCTTTGGTGGACGGAGCAGTCCCCAAGGTAAGCCGTTACTACCGCTGCAACCCGAATTATACAGAACTGATCAAGCAAGAGTTGCAGAAACTTATGAAAGGTAGATTTCATTTACGAAATAGAGCACACGGAATGGTATCGCCGATAGTTACAGTACCCAAGAAGAATGGCAAAATGCGTATCTATGTGAATCTGAAGGTGCTTAATGCAGTCACCAAGAAGGACCATTTTCCTTTACCATTTATGAAAAGTGTCCTCGATAGAGTAGCTGGCGACGAAGCCTACAGTTTTCTGGACGCTTCAACGGCTACAACCAGGTGCAATAGCCCCCCAGGACCAGCACAAGACAACATTCGCCACGGAATAAGAACTTATGCCTATAAAGTGATGCCATTCGGACTTTGCAAATGCCATCAAATACTTTCCAGGCGAGTCATGCAGGCGGCATTCATAGATTATTTGCAAAGATTTTTGGAAATTTTCTTGGACGACTCTGTGCGTGCATGGACCAGATTCAGAACACTTATCCAATTTGGAGAAGGTGCTACAAAAATGCCACGAATACCAGATCTCCTTGAATCCAGAAAAATGTCAATCTGGGTGACACATGGCTTGATACTCGACATAATAGTGTCAAGACACGGATCGCCACATATCTATCAAGATCAGGATCATTGTTGATCTACCACCACCAGGGACGATCCGCGAGGTCTACATTTTCATGGGTCATGCTAACTATTATAGGATCTTCATTCTTGATTTTGCGGAGTTTAGCCAGACCAATTTACCAGCTCGACAACAGATCCACATTGGAATGAGGAAGCTCTAAAGGCTTTCCAGAAGATTAAGGATGCATTGGTCTCAACACCAATCCTACGACCACCCAATTGGTCCATAGAGTTCCACGTGCATAAGGACGCATCGAAGTATGATGTTGGAGTAGTCTTAACCCAACCAGGTGAACACAAAAGGATTTTCCAATCCGATTTGCAAGCCGACAGCTCAGTGATACCGACATGAATTATTCAACCACAGGAGCGAGAAGCACTAGCAATGATCTATGCGGTTAAGAAGTTTTCGACACTATTTGATGGCCACACATTTTGCTTTTTATACGGACCATCAACCTTGCTATATCTCGTTAATAAAACTTGCAACACTGGGAGAATCACCAAGATGGCTCCTGTTGTTGTTGGAATTTGATTTTCGGATAGTAGTTCGCAAGGGAAAACAACACTACAGGGCAGATCATGTGTCACGAATCAAGGGAAAGGAGATTGCAACCCCACCTAACGATGAGCTGGTAGATGCTGTCTTATTTTACGTGGATACAGTACCAGAATGGGCTACCGACATTGTTGAATATCTAATGCGGGGCCAATCAGACAAATCACTACCAAAGGCGGAACAGCGAAATTGATCTTGAAAGCTAGACCTTATCAACTGATTGTCGGCCAGTTGTACCAAAGAGGTCCAAACGGAATTCTTCTGGTGATGTATTCTTCCTCATGAGACCACCCAGATCATTTCGCTTTCACATGAAGGCATGTGTGGAAGTCATTTTGCATCTGACATCACAGTTCGCAAGATCCTGCAATCAGGATGTTGGTGGCCAAATGATTCATAAAGACACGGAGGAATACTTGAAAAAGTGCGATGTGTGTCAAACGGCAAGGAGACCAGCGAGATTGACATATGATCTACTGCACCCAATTTTAGAGCCCAAGCACCGTTCAAAAAAATGGAGATTGGATTATATTGGTCCAATTCACCCTGCAGCAAGGAGTTCTCAGGCTCGGTACATAATTGTAGCCACAGACTACCTCACCAAATGGGTCAAAGCCAAGGCAGTATGAGTAGCTGACGCTAGGGACCACTACCAAGTTCCTTTATGAAAATATCATTCTGCGCTTCGGGTGCCCGGTGGAACTAGTCAGTGATCGCGGAAGCCATTTCATCAACAAGACCATCAAGGTCATGTTGGAGGAGTTCTTCGTGATCTAGAGAACCAATACGCCTTATTATTCTCGTGGTAATGGGCAAGCAGAATCATCCAATAAGATCTTGTGTAGCGTGCTCACAAAAACAGTTGAAGCTAGCAGATCAGATTGGGAACACAAGTTGCATGCTGCACTGTGGGCATTCATGACAACATATAAGGGGAGCACTGATCAAACACCCTTCCAATTGGTATATGGTCAGGATGTTGTGATGCCAGTAGAGTTTTTTAATTCTTTCATTAAGGATTGCCACCGCGCAACATCTTAATGAGTCCAAATCTCTACAACTACGCCACGAAGCTCTGCATAAACTCTATGAAACATGTTGTGCATGCACTGGCTTACTAGTTGTGCATGCACTGGCAGCTGAAAAAGAAAGACGGAAGGCTTGGCATGATCGCAGATTACAAAAGAAGGATCTTCGTTCAAGAGATCTGGTCCTGATGTATAAAACCAAGGCGATCAAGGGGAGTTAAAATTCACAGGCAAAGGTCCTTATAGGATCAAGAAAATTCTTAATCATGGGGCCGTGAACTTAGAACGGCTTGATGGGACGCCCTTCGACCACAGTAAGACAGATCCAGATTGGGGGTGGCACGTTACAAAAAGCTAATCTGCTCAGCCATTACCGCTAGATCTAAAGAGATCAAGCCAAATCAAGCTAAATCCATCAAGATTCAGCCAGATCTGGCAGGATCGGGGAAATCCATCAGAATCCAAGGAGGATCCAGATCCTGATAGGGTAAAAAAGGAAGCAGATCATCAGATTGACTGAGGGATCTACTACCAAGAATCCATCAGAACTTCCAGAGCACTACCAACAGTCAGATCAAGCCTAGATGAAGCTGATTACCAGTTTACAAAAGTTAAAAATCAGAAAATCTCAAGATCTCGTCAAAAAACACTCTGAAGGAGCACTTTTTTCATGATTTTTTGAGATCCCCTGAGAGATAGCTCTTGAAAATTGGACAGTCACCGAATTTGACCTAGATGCATCCATGAAAATCTCTGCGAGAGTTCCTAATGGAGGAATCATCATTTTTTAGTGTATGCGAGAGTTCCCAGAAGCAGAATTTTCAGAACACTCGCAGAGCATCAAGATCAACTTATCCACTCTCGCAAGGTGCCTAAATGGAATCAGAACAGTGAAATTAGCCTGCCTACATGGTCTGATCTTGAAAATTTAATCATAGAAATAAGTCGTGTGAGAGATCACTTCCTACAAGAGTTGAACCCTCGCAGACAGCCTGAACCCTCGTAGAACCTTTGCATAGCAGTCAAATCACCTTTTGAACTCTCGTAGACTTCCATGAGGTCTTAGAATTTTGTGAAGAAGGTGTCTACCAAAATTTGGGTGGAACTGAACAAGGGAAAGTGAATTTCACCTAATACGCACTCTAAATTCCGCTATATAAGGGCTGAATTCAAATCATTTGTCACCTTTGCTAGCAAAGCTCTACCGAAATTTTCACTGAAAATACCAAGTCTTCTGTTTTCAACCAAACTTCCTACCAGCTGTCATCTACTCAAATCAAACACCGATCTACGCTCTGAACTACAATCATTGTCATCCAACACTCATTATTCTCAGTTTTCTACTGTTTCCTTTCATTTTCCACCGTTTTTTCTATTTTTTTTCACTTTTTTGACCACTAATCATCATTGCTAACATGGCCTCCTCATCCTCTGAAGACTCTGGCGCCAAACAGGTGATCCAGCGTGACATCCTCGAGGCCACGCAGATTTGGCCTCTACCCTCTGACACTTTGATCCAACCATGGTTGCAGACAGCCGGGCCCCCTCCTTGAAGCAATGGATTTTTACTCGACACTCTTCCATTCTGAGATTAACATGGGCCTCGCCCTTCACACTTACGCCACCTGGGACGAGGACAAGGCTCGTTTCCACTTCCTGTACCAAGGTACCACTTACAAGGTCAGGATTAACGCCGACTCGATGATCACCATTGGCATTATGTCCGGTGATCGTCAACCCATTTCCCATCGCCACGCCAAAGCTCTGATCAAACCATTCGTCACCCAAACCACACCAGAAATCCCCATCCAGACTAACAATGGTTACCTGATAGAAGCTATCACGGAACCCGTCATTCAGACAGCTGCGCATCTGTTAAATAACTTTCTGGTTATTTCAACATTTCGCAAGGACAGAGCCCAGTCTACGCTGCTGAGTCAGATAGTGGAATCCTTTCTGGAATTTCCTAACCCCTCCGTTGTGCCATACGACTGGCATAGCTTCCTTATAGAGAACTAACAAACTCTATCAAACCCAACAACCGTGAGCGAATCGCAGCAGGCCCCCTGTTGTGTAACTTTGCCTGTGCACTTCTCGAGGTGAAAGTGTGCGGTTTCCAATGCTCATCCCTCCTGTCTACCTTGTGCCACATACTAACCTTTACCCACCATCTCAAGCATCTACCTCATCCCAACCTGCAGTCATTAAGACAACGGCCAACAAACGAATGCGTGGCGCTGCCTCTACATCCACATCTCCACCGGTTACCCGATGACGTGTCTCCACTGCTGCACTAACTGCTCCATCAACCACCGCCACTTCGTCTTCCGTGCAACCCCCCACTCCAATTTTTGTTCTCGCTACCTCACTTCCTATTCCATCCACATCTGTTTCTGTCTCCATCCTCGTTTCTTCTGTTGATACCACTCCTACTTCTCTTCCAGTGTCCGCTACTCCATCCATCACCATCGCATCCTCCATTACTCCTGCCACCACCGTTGCTCCTCTCACATTTAATACTTCTGATTCGCAACTGCTCCCCGACACGCTGGCATGGATGCAAGTTATCAATTTTTCACCCCTACGCCAGACACTTTTTGGTCCATCCTCACCTTCTTCCATAATCCACACCACCCTTCAGTTCCCCACTGTTCCTCCCATCCTCTCGTTCGGACAAACCGCGTCGCCCCTGTTTCCACAGTTGTTTCTCACACCCCACCCGCTTCGCTAAAGGTTGTCGAGGGCAGCCAACCGCTACCTGATGATGCATTTGTACAAACAGTTTTTGTAGCATCACCATATCGAACCGACCCTATTGCCCCAGATGGCATCAGAATAAATGAAAACCTGATCGAAGACAATAACGACGGAATTCCACAAGTCGTCGGGGCCGATACAACACAAGCCCCTGCCAGTGCCAGTGTACTAGCTGCTCCCACGGATCTAACGACGACGTACCAAACCCTAGGAAAATACATCTTGGATGCGGTAGTAGCCAAAGCTATTTTGAAAAGCAGGGTACTACAATTGGCAACAAGTAATACACAGCTACGAGTAGACCTCACCAAGCTGCAGCAAGAGCCGATCCTGGCTCAGCAACACGAACAAGTCGGGCACCAGGAGATTGCCAAGTTGCAGCAGAAGGAGGAGGGCCTAAACAAATATATTCAAAGCCTCTCCAAAGCGCTGACGGAGGCCTCCACAGAGGTGCGGGAGCTTCAAACTGAAGCATCCCAACGGCTTGGCCCCATCCAAGCGCAACTTACACTTTTGGAAACAGAGAACACGCGCCTGGGGACGGAGGTTAAAGCCTTACAAGATGAGAAGCTCACCTGGTTAGCTCAATCTGCACCGGACACAATGCCACTTTCCCAATCAGAAATAAATCTTCTACGGCGTCAGGTACAGATTTATAGCCAAACCCTGAACAGCTACCAGACGGAGTTCAATAAGTATCGGACAAGCGAACGCAAGAGCTCGCCCAGGCCAAGCAAGCCCTCAAGGCATGCCAGAAATACATGGAAACGAAGGCCCAACCCTCCCCCGTGGTAATTCCACCGCCACCTAATTTTGACGCTGCACAGGCTAGTACCAGCCAAGATGAGAGCCACCAGACAGTAGACGGATTTCAACCAGATCAAGGGTCCGAAGGCCAGGACCAAGGGCAGACAGATGCGGCTGTTCAGATGCGCGACCAGAGCCAAGGTGCAACCACCAGCCAAGGCCTAGCAACATCATCCAGAGGGTCACGAACATATCTACCAAACGGGCCTTCCGAAAACCGAAATCCGTACAGGAGAACATCAATGAATTTTTATCCAAATATCCACACGAGTCATCAAGAGGCGGCTGGCAGTTATCATTCTCAACTCAGACTATCAAGGGAGAAGAACTGCAAGCCTTACCCGCCCTCCAACCACAACCGGAGTGGCGCCAACAGTTATTTGAGAGAGACCTTGCGGCCATCAGGGCTTACGTGACGAGTCCACAATAGTTTCGGGTGAACGTGCATTTCCTGCCATGTCCAAGAAGATCCAAATGGGCGGAATGCGGCACTCCTCTGGACCAGATCACACTCAACAATTTCAACTGGCCAATCATCAAATCCGAATATGAGTGTCAACGGATGTAGACACCAGAAGGGCTCTCTCCGCATTCGCCAGCCACTACATCAATTGCCCCGATCCCACAGTCCGCGCGGTAGCCACTTACACCCGGGACTTGGAATATATAATGGGCATTGAAACAAAATGGGATGATTTTCTCCCTCCATATTTTTAGATCCAAATAAGGCGCTCGTTTCTGACAAAGTCGAATACTAGCTGCCAGTCGCTCGCGTATATTACCGAGCTGCATTCCTTGGTGATCCTTGGACGAAATGATTCCAAGCATGAGTGGATCAGGAATGGTTGACAGGAGTTCACAAGTCCTTCCACACGCCAAAGGACTCGAAGAAACTGGACCGTCTCAACTTCATAGAAGACGTTACGGGATATCTCATCCACTAGAGGCGGTCCAAGAGAACGCTCTACTAAACTGGCAGAGTGTCGAGGGACCGGCACTACTTCAAGCTGTGGGTCCTGTTGGGGGTATTCCCAACAAAGTGTAAATAAATAAAATCCTCCAATAAAATGTGTTGCGAGGGCATGACATCCTGCGTGTATAAGCTCATGGCCCAATAAGCACGCAATTGAAATTGTAAATAGAATAAACTTGACTTGGGCCTTGTAAGGAAAATAAAACTAGAGGCCCAATGTCATTTTTAAACTTAGAGATCACTTTTTAGAGTTGGGTCCAAATTGGAACTCACATGAATCTTGTGATTTCTAATGTACTTTTTGTGGACCCTTGGATCAAGTTGGGTCCAAGATGAATGGCTAGGATCATTGTGAATATTAGTCAATAAGATTGAGGGGCAAGGGCCTTCCCCATTTTATAAAATTGGCATCATTTGTACACTATTTTCATGCTTAATGAGAAGGAGGAAACTCTACCATTTTTGGAAGAGAAGCATTCTCATTTGCTATTCACTACTTGCTATTGCTCTTAGTTGTGTTTTCTATTGCTTTCTATTTCTATGTTTTATTGTTTGCCATAGTGAATGTTTTTCCATTAGCAAGCATAAGGAGCAATTGAGCTAACCTCCACCCTCACTCTCTTTCTTTCTTTCTCTCTCTCTCTCTCTCTCTCTCTCTCTCTCTCTCTCTCTCTCTCTCTCTCTCTCTCTTCTCAATCTCTTCTTCTCCATCCCTTCCCTTCAACCAAAACTACGATGAATGTTAGTGTATAGGAGTAGAGTTAAAGAGAAGTAGTATAATGGTGAGTAGAGTTAAGGGAGAAAGTAGGAAATTAACTAAAAGTAGCATCTATGCATAGTTAGGCACCTATCCAATGATCTAACCTTTGTTGACAGGCGGAAGGATTATACTACGAAAGATCTTCGACCTCACACAGTCAAAGAGAAGTCTCCGGCCCTGTACACCGAGAAGAAAGACTATTCCAAGGGCAAGAATCAAGTGCAGTAGCAGCAGCAAAAGCCTCATACTCAATCAGAGAGCAATGGATCGCAAAAGAAGCTCTTTTGCAGATATTGTAAGAGGGCTAAACACGACATCAAAGAGTGTCATATCCGCATCTACAACGAGGCAAAGAAGCAACAACAACAACAACAATAACAACAGCCAGACTCTACCAATGCGGCGGAATTCAAGGAGCAAAGTTCTGATGGAGACAAATAATCAAACCTGTTAGTGGCTTTCAACAAGCAGCTATCAAGACTACGACAACTGATACCTGGACAATAACACTCCCAACATCTAACTCCTCGAAGAGAATAGTTTACTAAATGTATAGCTTTAGCTACTACTTCTCATGAATATTTAAATGATCATGCTTTACTATGGCTTACTGTTGACGAATCTCCAAGATGCTCGGCCAAAGCTACCCAAGAGCACCTCTCACCTTAGACCGAGGAGGTCTTTGAGAAGACGAGACGAACGAAGACTGAGAGCCAAGTATGAGAGCCGAGAAATACTAGTCAGTACTGTCAAGTAGAAACTGTGTAAGCCTCATGGTGAATCCTGGAAGATGGAATGACCATGTAGAAAGTAGTATTTCTAGGCAAAGTAATAAATGCAAGTAGACCCCTCTTAAAGAAAGTAGAGTAAGCCACCTTTTGATGGTGACCTCTAGTGGAGAGCATTATTCCACTTGTAATTTGTGTATTGTGGAAATGCCACTAGGATGCCACCTAAGGAGCTCTCTTGCTTATTTAAGAGACTCCCTCTTTGAGAAGAGGAGCTTTTTGTGAAATGTACCTACTCCATCCTCAAATGAGAAGAGCCTCCACGAGTTTTGGTGCAGCCATTGAGCTCCTTGATCATCCTTGTTTTTTGAGTGAATGCATTCATGATCTTGCCCTTCGCTCCTTTGTGTGTGGTTGTGGTTCGTAGAGTGGATTTTGTATCTGGATTTTCTTCGTGCTTTTTCGCATTAAGGTTTTTTATTTTTTGAATTTTTTTTCGATACTTTATTTTTTCTTGTGTTTTTGGCGACTATATCTTTTCTAGTTTTTTCGCGACTTTTTCTTTTCCAGTTTTTTTCGCGACTTTGTTTTTTTCGAGTTCTCTTCCCGACTTCGTTTTTTTTTCAAGCATTTCTCGTTTTTTACACGCTTTTCGGGTTTGTTTCGACTTTCGAGCTCTTTTTTTGCATCCTGCCATTTTTTCGAGTCTCTTTTACGAGTTTTTTTTTTCGAACTTTTGAGCTTTTTTGGGTAATGCTGTTTTCGAGCCTATTGCGAGCTTTTTTCATGTTTTTTCGAGTTTTTTTTTCTTGTTTTTTAGGTTTTTTTCGTGCCTTGTGCTTTTTTCTGAGATTTTTTTTAGATTTTTTCTAAGCATTTATGATCAATGCTTGGAAAATTTGTACTTAGCAATGTGATTATGATTATGGATCTTGAGATTTTTCTAGATTTTGTCGAGCCTTGTCGTAGTTTTTTGAAGCTTTTTGTTCTGGCTTTTTTCGTGTTTTTTGACATTTTCTAGACTTTTTCGAGCTTGTTCTCAATTTTTGAACCTTTTCGTGAATTTTTCTAGAGTTTTCGAGTTTTCTCGAAAATCTTTTTTAGACTTTTTTCGTCTTGTTTGAAATTTTCTAGATTTTTTTAAGCCTTGCCATAGTTATTCAAGCCTTTTCGAGGCTTTTTTCTAGATTATTTTTGAGATTTTTCAAGTTTGTTTTTCTAGATTGTTTTCGAGATGTTTCGAGATTTCTCGAGATTTTTTTTTTCGTGTTTTATGATATTTTTCTGGACTTTTTTGTGCCTGTTTGCATGTTTTAAGCCTTTTCGTGAATTCTCGCGAGTTTTCGAGATTTTTCTAGATCGTTTTCTAGATTTTTCGAGATTTGTCGTAGTATTTTGAGTCTTTTCGAGGTTTTTTTCTAGATGATTTTTGTGTTGTTTGAGATTTTTCTAGACTTTTTTTGAGCCCCTTCGCATGTTTTGAGCCTTTCCGTGCATTTTCGCAAATTTTAGAGATTTTTCTAGATTGTTTTCTAGAATTTTTCGAGATTTGTCGTAGTATTTCGAGCCTTTTCGAGATTTTTTTTCTAGGTTATTTTCGTGTTGTTTGAGATTTTTCTAGACTTTTCGAGCCCTTTCGCATGTTTTGAGCCTTTCCGTGCATTTTTGCAAATTTACGCGATTTTTCTAGAATTTTTCGAGAATTTTTTGAGTTTTTCGAGATTTTTCTAGATTTTTTCGAGCAGTTTTCGAGAATTTTTTGTGTTTTTTTCGAGATTTGTCTAGATTTGTTAGAGAATTTTTCATGTTTTTTGAGTTTTTTCGAACATTTTCGAGATATTTGTCGTGCCTTTTCGAGACTTTTTCACGGGTTTTTTCGAGCAATAAGCAAAACCCTACAAAATCCAAAAACACGAAAAACCCATACAAAAAAAAATCCAAAAACACTTGAAACTCATACTCGACACCAAATAGACACAATAGTAACCAATGGACCACCATACTGATCCGGATATCCTAGCAGATTATCCATATGAAATGAGGTCCCCTATAGCTGAACAAACCAGATGTCATAGGTTCTACCGAATGCGGTCCCAACTCCACGAGCCATCCACAAACCCATTCACAGAACAAGAGCCTGATAGAGTTGAGTCTTCACAAGCACAAGCCCATTTATATGGTGCTGAACCCTCACAGGCCAGAACCCACCTTAATAGCATTTTTGCTACCCACGATGCTCATCATGAGAAAAGAACACCCATGTTAGATCTACCAAAGTTTGACGGTAGTTTGGACCCTCAGAGATTCTTACAAATCTTTGAGAATGTGTGTGACGTTTACGGTGAAACATCTCCCAACACTATGGTCCAACTGTTTTTCATGACCATGATCGCTAAAGCACGTGACTGGTTTTTTAACCTCGATCATGAAGACAAGACGGACTGGTCACTTTTGAAAGAGTCCTTTATCAAGCGTTTTAACCCTTTCGTTTGATAGAGAGTCCTTGAGTAACATCAAGATGGCAAAAGATGAATGTGTAGGAGACTATATCGAGCACTTCAAACGCTTAAAAAGTCAAGTACAAGAACAGCCCTCCGAACAAATGCTCATCATCTGGGTTTTTAGTCATCCTTCCAAGATGGATTAGATGCGAGCTTAAATCCAATGATGCATATATGAGCCTAAAGTTAGCTATGTCTGATGCCATCAAGGAGGAAGATGAAGGACCAGATGTTGACGAATCCAGGGAAAGGCGAGCACCATGTGCTCCTGTCCATGAGTCGAAGCCAATCGAGGACACCGGAGATCAGCTTTGGAAATCACCACTGGACTTGCTTAATCAGCAACATCAACTGCAAATGGAGAAACTCACCAATGAGTTTCAAACTACCTTGAAGTCTATCCAAAGCAGTATGCCTGTCAGCCAAACCCTGCACAGGTACCTTATAGACGAAAACCAATATGGTGTCTACACTGTCGGGCTACGCATCTTGTTGATGCTTGTCTTTCATATCAACCTATCCAAGCACATACAGTCCAACAATATGAAGAACAATTGTCACAATCTCTGGACATTCCTTGACTTATCATGAATATCCACTTGAAAGTCCAGAACCATTAGCCATACAAGATGGCTATGTCGTTATACAAGGGCCATTGAACAACAGGTGTTTCATTTGTGGTGAAACCGACCATTTCTTGGTTGATTGCCCAGTCAAAACCAAGTACCACGCAGTTTCAAAGACTGCCCAACACAACCCAACAAGACCCTACCTGCCCAACACGTCAGTTATGAATCACGATAGGATCCTCATGAGAACACCACACAAGCACCATAGCGCCCAACCGCTCAACCTGCTGCTTACTCGCGAAGTTTCTTGCAAACTTTTACATTTCCCCGCAATTCACCAACTCCATAATGCAAAAATACACTAATATGAATTGAGTCCTTGTAGGAGGAAAGTGAAACCGATATTCTAGATAGAGATTCGGTTCTGAATCTCATGCTCAGAGAGGTCCTCAGGACATAGTACCTCAACTATAACTGCATCTCAAGCTATATCTTACAAGATGTACTATCAACGATGGTAGATTCAGTGTCACTATTTCTGCCTTGTTTTTGACAAGGGCTTATGAGAGTTCTTTCATTACTCTAAAAGATCAATAGCAACATGAAATGGATTGTAATAATTTAGTTGATGGATTGTATTTCTCTCTTTCATTAGATAGGAAATCATTATTCTGTGAATCTTGCATTTATCTCAAGAAGCAGATTTCCTAGAACACATTCCATCAAAACAAAACATGTATTATATCTTTTACATGTCTTTGTTGTCCAAACTACTTGGTAGAACAACTCAGCTAGATCCATGTTGTATCAAGCACATTTACCTTCGAAGTTCTGGGCAAAAGCTACTGCCACGGCCTGTTATGAACTGAGCAAATCCAGCACTAGAGCCGTCAACAACAAAAAACTCCTTATGACGTATGGCATCGACACAAGCCTAGAGTCAGCCATTTAAAAGTCCTTGGTTGTATATGTAACTTAGGAAGAAGCTGGACCAAAGGTCAAATAACCGCGTTTTTCATTGGCTATCCTGATGAACAACAACTCAAGCATCAGACATTAGTACGTTCCTCTTAAATGGATCTTTTCTAAACCCCAAGGGACAGAAGGAAGGTAATTATTTTTCAGATTTGGTGGATTGTGGAGCTTGCAAAATGCCATATATGGGTGCAAAAAGCATATATCTATGTATCTGATGTTGATAGTGTTATACACTAGAGAATGGTTGTTTGGAGGCCCATTGTAAGGGTATCATAGCAAGTCCTCTTGTCGAGCCCCAGTAGCATCAAGATGAGAAGGAAAGCCATTATATTCTCACCATGGGCCGGTAATGGTGGTTCCCAAGCTCAATTTGAACCATTGATTTGTGTAAGATTGAAGAAGACACACATTATTAATCCTTTTGGGACATGAAAAAGAATGCCTAAAAAGTTGAGATTAATACACATAATTTCAAAAAAAGTTCTTGACTGTGATCATGACAATGTGCAATATTTGCACAAGGTCATTATCTGAATGTCCCTGACAGTGAATCTAAAAGTGGTGCAAGTAGCTTACTTCAGGACAGGCTAATATATCTGTGTTTTTTATTTTGTGCCATAGGTAGGTTGAAGTTGTGTCTTGGATGATGTTTTTCTGCAGAGGCATTTTCTTTCTTTAATGTCTGGTATGTAACACCTTAACCAGCAGAATAAATCTCTGAGCTGAGGGATAATAATGGTTTGCTACGGTCAATTTTCACTCCAGTAAAAGCTTATGAACGCTGCAAAAAGGTGTTGATTTTGGTATAAGGAAATTGAATGCAAAAAGCAGCAAAAAAAAGTGTAAAGCATACCCAAAATCAGGATAGACTTAAAACAAGGAAACGATCGAGATTCAGCAAAAGGAGATAAAAATGGACCTCATTTTAATACGAGCTTCTTGATGGCACCAATCCGGTGTTTTGCAGCAATACCAGCTCGCATTCAGCTATTCTCGGACACTTCCTTAAAGTTCTTCTAACGCCTGAAATGAAATAACTCTGACAGATGTCAGGTTTCTTGGCATATGCAAACTTTAACCCAAGTGTGGAAAGGTCTCAAAAAGCATATTTTTCTTCCTTTGTACAAGCGACTAGGAAACCTTGAAGATCTTCATCAAATCTCTTGGTTTTTTAGGACTGAAGTACTACTCTAGAGAAGAATGGACAGGGGGCGTACGTGTTGACTAGCATATGCGAGGTTATTACCTGTGATCAGATGGGTCACTAAATTAATCTATACTCAAAATTCTCATTGCTCAGTTGCAGCGGATCGAACAAAAACGTTCCGGATTGTCAGCATTCCGGGACCAAAAATGCGGTCCCGGAACGTTGTTAAAAAATTGCAGACTTTTTTATGTGGGCCGCAAGCAGGCATCCTCCAGCCCACATAAAATTTTTTGCTTTGTTCGAGTTGGGGAGAGAGAGAGTGATGGTGAATTGTGGGCAGCTTGGAGCATGGTTCAGTGCGTGATTTTGACTTCACATCTTGGAACCTCATGGAATGAGCCCTAGGCAATGTAATGAAGTGGTTTTTGGTTTCAATTCATTTGTATTGAACCCCACAGACATGCTCATCGTGTTAGTTTTCCCCATTATTAATTGAATCTCATGCCCCTTTTCCATGTGTTTTTGGCTCCTTTTGTAAACTAGCTTATAGTCATCTGATTGATGCTAAATTGTGTTTCTTCATGCCCACAAACATGCTTGTGCTATTAGTTTCGTTTATTATCGCTTGTAGAGAAAGTTTTCAGTGACATGCCTAAATCACGTGTTTTTTAGGGTTTAGGGTTTATGGGTCTTATAGGCATGCCACTAAGTTTCAGTCTGAAGCTGCACTGTGTTTTTTCATTGCAATAGGATGTTTATTTTGATTGCAGCTTGCACCTATTGTTAATGCAAGAAAATGGTAGCTTTTTTTTTGACGTTGGGTTTAGGATTGTTGTAAGCAATTGATTGTTGTGAATGCATATGTGGAATCCGAATGTTGTTGCTACCAACGGAATACTGACATGTGATTGTTTGCTTCCTCTTTTGCAGGTGTGATACATTGACTGATTCACACGATCTGATACATTGACAAATTCACACAATGTCGGTCCTTGGTAGAGGCATTTGGTCAGAGGTTGAGTTGACAGAGGGGGATGTGGCTACGCACCAAGGATCTGGTTCCCACAGATGGAGATGCCTGCAATATGGTTGCGTCTTTACTGGTTCTCTTCCCAGGGTTAGGGCCCACTTGCTATGGCTCACCAGGCTAGATGGGCGAGGGATGGGCATATCCATTTGCCCTCGCATATCAGATGTAGAGGTGGAGAGATTGATGGACACATACGAGCCCGTGACGGTACATCTCTTGAGCCATTGAGACCATCTCATAGGTTGTTCACGAGTCAGTGGTACGAGCAGGGACTAGAGCAGGTCCAAGACATAGTGTAGGTGCAGGGCCTAGAGCAGATGCAGATGCAGATGCAGAGGCAGGGCGTAGTCACATGGGGGGGGGGGGGCTGTTCCTAGAGCTACCAGCACACATGCAGCCTTTTGTCCTATTGTTCCTTCAACAGCAGGTCCCTCTCGTCCAACGTCATCATCAACTACTGATGCACCATTTACAAAGCCAAATCTTGCCATAGGGGGGGGCAGAGATTCAACAAGCGATGCTCCATAGTCATGCTCCACAGTCAGACACACCTTCAGTGCGCCCATCTGTTGTTTCTAGTGGGCGTTCTAGATCGAGAGAGCCCTTTGTGCAGCAGAATGCAGTTAGGGCTAGGCAACAGACCTTGGACCGAGGTGGGTGGTAGAGACAACATCATGCTCCATGTACCCGACGGATTGGCCAGCTCTTCTATGAGTGTGGCATTCCTTTTGTTGTTGTTGGCACTTGGATCTTTAGGGACACTTGCCTTCAGATCGCAGCAGCTGATTCTTCATGGAGGCTTCTGAGGAGAGAGGCATTGTGCACGACCATGCTGCGACAGGAGGAGTAGACCATTACATGGCAGCTAAGCTCCATTCTCACAATGTGGCAGACGTAAGAATTTTTTGCTACTCTTTACCACTACATTTGTTTCACTCTGCAAAGTACCACAGTGTTTGCAATGTGCATATGTCTAAGAAATGTAATATTTTTGCAGTTATGGATGCTCGATATTGAGCGATGGATGGACTGACACTCGTCGCCGATCTGTCGTCAATATCCTAGTATCTTCCCCGCTTGGCATGGTCTTCCTACGAGACGTGGATGGTACTCGAGCTAGTGGAGCCATCACGACCGAGTTCATCTATGAGGCAACCAGAGATGTAGTGCAAGATATTGGGGCAAATCACGTGGTTCAAATTGTCACAAACAACGCCACGAACTGCAGACAGATGGGAGAGATGGTGACGAGGGAGCACCCGAGTATTGTGTGGACCCCGCGTGCTGCACATTGCATCGACCTTCTCATTCATGACATGGTCGCCCTTCCATGGGTTCGTGAGATACAATTTTCACCATTTGTAAAGCCTTTTTCACTAGCTTCTAACTTTGTTTAATGTTTTTCTTGCAGCTCACCTCTCAGGCCATGCGCGTGGTGAACTTCGTAACTAGGAAGAGGCGTGTGTTAGCATTATTCCATACCTTCTCCCGGCTGGATCTGAAGAAGCCAACGCCCACTCGCTTAGGCTTACTTTTTCTTGGTTCTCAACCGACTATGCGTATTACGAGATCATTTGCGGAGGATGGCATCTAGTGAGGCATTTGATGAGTTCAGGAATCGCACAACAGAGGCAATGTTTTTCCGGGCCATAGTCTTTGGAGATGAGTTCTAGACATGGTCGGGTGAGATTGTAGAGGTTCTTCGACTTGTCTTCTATGTGTTGTGCCTAGTAGACCGAGAGGGGCTCGATCTCATATACGAGTTCATGGACCGCATCAACAAGGCGCTTCAGAGATGTGACTTGCAGGAGGATAGATACATCTCCTACCACTTTCCTTTCGGACAGACACTAATGACTTGACATTGAGTTAAAGGACGATTGTTAGTTGTTAGTTGTTATGAGACATTGTTTATCAAACGTCACTGTACTTTTTTACCGACCTTGAGCCCGCGACATTATATATTTTCACTTTACATTGTGTCTTGTCGATTTGTGTTTCAATATGGTTTTTTTCCAGAATGGTCTACTTCAGTAGGTAATTATCACATTCTACATGGAGAGAGAGAGAGAGAGAGAGAGAGAGAGAGAGAGAGAGAGAGAGAGAGAGAGAGAGAGAGAGAGAGAGAGAGAGAGAGAGAGAGAGAGAGAGAGAGAGAGAGAGATTCAATATAGTTTCAATGCTTTGCTCTGCACATGATTTCATTTCACACAATATACAGATTCGATTGAATACATGCCGGGTGGGTAGAAAATCACTTCATGGCCCAAAACTGGATGACATTGGTCTTGAAAATGATGGCAAACTTGATAAATGAACTGCTCTCTAAAACCCTTTCATTTGATACCCATATTGGCACTAAAAAAATTTCAAAAAAGAAAAGAAAAAGAAAACCGCGTTCCGGGAAACCTTAATGGGAAATCCCGGAACACGTTTCGGAACGTGGCCTGCAACTATGCTCTACAGCCTATAAGAGGCATGTTGATGCAATTCAAGTTTGTATTTGTTTTCAATGTATTTTGCTACGAAGTTCGTACAGCAGAAATTGACATAAAAAGACCTCAAACTAAACATTTTTCCAAACCTCTGGATCAAATTGCTGTCAATTGTAACCACGAAAAAAATCTTAGGTACTGTTTGCTTAATAAATAAGATTAGCTTAGAATGTTGTGGACGTAGTGGGGCAAGGATACAACAAAAGTTGTTGAAAAGTAAGAGGTAGTTTTAAGACATCATGGAGAGGGTGGGCAAAGACAAATTAGTTAGATTTATTGAGTATTTTAAGTAGCTTGATTACATTGTAATAGAGAATAAGAATCAAAATGATACTGCCACTCATTTTCACCCACCTCGTGTTTTCAGTTTGTGTCTGAAGCCCCCTAGTAAGTGCTTTGTGGATTGTATAAAGCCTTCCTCTGTCTGTGATTGACACGTCATGAGAGTCTAAAGTTGATTCTTGTGATAGATCACTACTGGTGTTATGCAATGACCTCCTTGATGTATAATTCCAACAGAAGAGAAAAGAATCTAAGACTTGGAGCTATTATTGCTGTCATGGATGGAGGACAAAGGGAAAGCTGATTCATGGACCAACGAGCTCAATCTGGCAATGGCAAAGAAAATCAAAATCAGTTAGAATTGCAGACAATTACAGTTTGTGGCAAAATAGATAGGTCATTCATTACCCATTCCTAGAATTCATTTAAGAAGAAAGGAGAGGGTGTTTTTGAAGTATGTATGCAGAAACTCAAGGTATTAAAAGTATAGTAGCATTATCACATTTGTGATCAGTGCATGGTTAGACAATGGTAGGTCCAAACCTTGTAAAGATAGTCATAGAGACCAGGTGTAGCTTAAGGTCAGAAGGACATTCTGGACTTTACTCAAGGTGATATATCCATGCTGAAGGAAAATCTTCTGGTCTGATTTCTGTCACCAACGTCATGTAAAAAAAGTCAACTAACGGGATCCATAAAATCATATTATGGCTTTTGCTGAGATATTGTTGGTTTATGAGCAGCAAAGATTCAATAGATTGGGCAATGCGCAGTTAGCAAGATGCATACATAGCTGATTTTTACATTAGAAGACTAATCTACATAATCAAAAAACATATTTACATATCAAGAAATAGAGAGAGAGAATAGAGAAGAACAAAGATGATCATAATCTCATTACATTGTATTAATCCAGAAACATTTACATCAGCTAAGCTACTTGATTGATAAATGGAAGCTAAAGTTACATGTAGATACAAGCTATGCTTTGGTTTGGTATACTTGTAGATACAAGCTATGCTTTGGTTTGGTATACTTGACCCTCCCAGCATGGGCAGGCTTTGTAGCCAGGGCAGGCAAGGATTGGGACAGTGGCACAGATTGGTGACATCAACAAACATAGAGACATTTTGCTTGACACCAACAACCCTCTTGGACTAAGTCTCAAAATCCCTTTCATCTTCTTGGACTATATCTTAAAATCCTCTTCTTGGACTATCTCTCAAAATCCCTTCGTCTACATGTAGACTTTGCATCTTCATATAACATATATTTGGTGTGGTCTATTCAACTATACATGAACTGTGATTTGGATTTCTGATTTATATAAAATCTCTCTGAACACACCTACGCATGGACTATACTTTAATCTATCTTTTACACCCTCAAAGAGCTTCACTGTCAATTGGCTTCAGCAATCTTGTTTGATTTGCATCTTTTATGTCCATAACATTGTCTGGATTCTTTGTCAACAAACTTGCCACAAAAACACCAAGATGTCCAGGACTGGACTTAGACATCTCTTTCCCTCTTTAACAGTTCTAACACAAAATAGGTCTGTCTTTGCAGTTTAACATTTCTTCCACGTTGAAAGAAAACAAGACTACAAAGTATTTTCTTTGGCCTAAACTTGTGAGCAGCTTTTCTGCCTCTCATAGATGAATTGACTATCACGCTTCTACTGCCATTCTCTATCAACTCATCTGTTGTTCTTCTCTGCTTTGTGATGTGGGCCCATACCATTGTTGGTTTTTGAGCAGCAAAGATTCCTTAGACTGGGCAATGGGCAGTACGGAAGATGCATAGATAGCTAATTTCTACATTAGAATACTAATTTACATAATCAAGAAACCAAGTCAAGACCAAACATTTTAAAACCCTTTATTCATAAACCAAGAAGACAAACATATAAAATAGAGAGAGAGAATAGAGAAGAACAAAGATTATCACAAGCTCATTATATTGTATTAATCCAGAAACGTTCACATCAACTAAGTTAATTGGCCCAAGCAAGGTAATGCCGAGGATGAACCAGATTGCTAGAGTGGCACAGATTGGTGACGTCAACAAACAAACATAGAGAGATTTTGCTTAACACCAACAAATATATCCAATAGGAATTCATACATATTCTCTCTCTCTCTATCTCTCTCTCTCTCTCTCTCTCTCTCTCTCTCTCTCTCTCTCTCTCTCTCTCTCTCTCTTTTTTTGAGTTCTTGATTCTATCCTGAAACTGACTCTGTAATTATTGACGAACTCTTGAAATCTGTGAATTTGTTTGGAATAATGTTTCGTCTCTTCTAGCATCTCCTAAACTCAAAATCTGAATCGCTTTTAAGCTCGGGGAGTCAACATTCTCACATTAATTTAACTTGTGTGCAACTTGCACAGATTTTAAAACAAAGGCAGGTAAGAATATCTTAAGATTAGCACAAACCATCTGCAGGATCTTGCCCTACAGGGAAAAGAGAGATCATGTTTGATCAGAACGAGGCAACCATTCACCAAAATCAACCAATATGATCACATGAAAGATTAAAAATGAATTAGCTAAACCATAGCCATCAAGAGACAAAAGACAGCCTTGGCCAACCTGTTTCTGCAAAGTCTGTCAAGCACAAGTTTGTATTGACTCCAAAACGGCACCATTGTAAGGCCACTCTTTATAGCACAAAATAGAGGAACTTAAAGACTCTACTTGAATGTTAAAGTAAATGGCGCAAGTCATAAAAAGCCATAGTATACAAGAACATCCTCTTAGAGATGATTTTTGGCATTATTTGAAATCTTCTTCAACATACTCGGAATTATTTGATCCCCAAACTAGCACAAGAAGCACAAACCAAACCTGAACATATTGCTCTTGAGCCGTTCACAGCAAACACTCTCCAAACTAAGTGTTGGAATGGCATCGGACTAAAACGGTATATACTCATGCTACGCTCAAGAAATGTGAGGCCAGGCTTTCTTGGACAATTGCAAAAGCCCGTACCGAAGAGAAGCGATCAGGATTCTATTCAAGCTTTCAACAGTCCATTGACCTTAGGTCTCAGCCTTCCTAACAGATATCTCATTGCATGGGATAGATCGAGCAAATGCAATCCGGAAAAGAGACAAGCACATGCCTCAATTGGGCGCCTGAATGTATCCTTGAGATTGAAAGGAATGGAAGTATTGTGAATAAACCTTCGCCATTGACTGGTCAAATGCTGATTCCGTTTAGTGTGCTCCACCATTGTTGGTTGCAAATAGGCTCTAGCAGCCTGTTCCACCAGGCGATTCTTGATCGGAGTCCGAGAGCAGCAGACTATTTCATGATGAAGAGATCCTTGCTTGCACTGTCCTAAGACAGAAGACATAACATCACGAAGGCTTGTGTATCTCACGTTACCTCCATCAAGGTTCCATGAATGTGTTGGGGTTCTTAATTCCCATTCTAACAACCCTTTGGGCTGCAGTGACTTGGTTGAAGACTGACGGACAAAATCTTTTAGCAGCTTTAAATTATTCTTCATTTAATGGATCATATAACCTGCCAGAACATGAAACAAAACATCAACGACTTTATAGAATTCAATAAAAACACTATGACTGAAGGTATCCAACACATGTTTACAACAGAATCAAACCCCTTGTGTCTGAAAAATATTCCCAATTTCAAGAATCTCATCAAAAATATGTCTGACAAATAAGAAGGCTATCTTCCCCGTTGGAATGCTAAGAACTTTATGACCAAGAAATAATCGTTAATTACACGCTAAAACGTTCTTGCTCATTTTATTGCGTTCTTAAGCTGCAAAGTAACATGACCAAAATTATGTCCTTCTGCATTTCTAAACCTTAATCACGGACAGACTCATCGAAATCTTTCTGCAAAACAACTATCCTCCTCACAAAGGAACTCACAAGGGCACAGTAGAAATATGGGCTACTCCATATACAAATCAACGCCATTGTAAGACAAGCACAAGAATCAGCTAAACGCTTGATCTCAACAGAGTACCAGCCTCTTTGCCGCTACAATTGCAAATAAAACTTCATGTAAATAGCTTGCATACTTTTGAACATTCATACGAAAACTCTCGGCATCCACAACAGCCCTACGGTGCCATTCCGAGAAGTTGATTAAAAAATATAAGCTTTACAACCCTCCAAATAATGCAATAACTCCAGATCTCATTCAAAGCCTGCAAGCGCTTGGTACTCGCACAGTTATTTTGCGAGCTTGACATTATCGGTCTCTAGCCGTACAAAGAGCACAAATCTAATGAGCAGGGCACCAATACTTGAACCTTATAATACGAGGCAATGCAGCAAAGCAAGACGCGACATAGGATTTACGAGAAATTCTCCAGATGAAAAGGAAGTATAATCTTATATTAACAGATCAAACAACGAAGAAGGATCTGCGTATATCCACAGCTGGAAGTACAGCATGATTTGTACAAGAATAATAATGAGAAAATGATTGTTGGCTGATGAATGGATGAAATTATGCTAAACAAGAATGAGATATTTTAACAAGTAACAGAATGACGAGAAAATTATTATTAGCTGATACATGGATGAGACTACGCTAAACAGGAGTGAGATCTTATTGGAGGGACAAGAACGATTATTGGCTGATAAGTGGATGAGACTATGCTAAACAAGAGTGAGATCTTACTGGAGAAGGACAAGAACGATTATTGGCTGATAAATGGATGAGATTATGCTAAACAAGAATGAGAACTTTCTACAGAAGAACCAGAACGCTGAGAAAATTATTATCGGCTGTTAATGGATGAGATACTTACCATAGACGAAGCAACGATTATAGGCTGATAGATGGATGAGATTATGCTTATCAAGAATGAGAACTTTCTACAGAAGAACCAGAACGCTGAGAAAATTATTATCGGCTGTTAAATGGATGAGATACTTACCATAGACGAAGCAACGATTATTGGCTGATGAATGGATGAGATTATGCTAAACAAGAATGAGAACTTTCTACAGAAGAACCAGAACGCTGAGAAAATTATTATCGGCTGTTAAATGGATGAGAAACTTACCATAGACGAAGCAATGACGCCGTTTGATGTCGAGATTTGAGCGACAAAGAACCAAAGCATTCAATGCTTTCGACTCCCTGTTCTGCTTTTGAAAAGCTACAACCGAAAAGCTTCTGCAAGACAAGCGTAAAAGGTAAGCAGCAGCATTAACAATCCACCAAAAGCTTCTTCGAAAATGAGAAAATAGCTAAAAAAAAGCAGAATCCAGCATCAGCAGCAAGGCGGCCATGGATTCACCAGGGAAAAGGGAACGAAAAGGCACCTTCGATCGATCAAGAAGAGCGTGGAATGGATGCGTGCGTTCGTGCAGCATACTAACCAATACATCTCACACAAGAAAATTCACAGAGAAAACAAAAGCAAAGGGGATATGTGGCATGATCTCTCCGACGCGCGCCCACCCAGATCTCAGCCACGTGCACAAATGCCACTTGTAGATTTATTACTGAATCGCTTCTCAACACGTGTCATAATCCTGTGCAAATAATAGAATCCAACGGTGGTGAACTTAAACTCTCAGCGTTCCATTAAAGTTAAAGTGGTGGCCGGGGGGGGGGGGTTGAGAGACAGTACTGAAGTCGTTAGCTGGCTGTTTTCGCCCAGGACGGCCTGTCATTTGCAAGGTGCAATGCACGTCAAAGCCGTCCTCGCATTTTCAAAGAAAGCCCAAAATTTCATCAAACTGTCAACTCAAAGTACCATTGTCTTGTCTGAAAGGCAACTTTGAAGAGTCAAATATCATTGAAATTCAAAATTTAAATTCTTCCTGTCATTTTGAAGGTTACATCTACACATCTTTTTGAATTTCTGCTTTTCAAATCACAACAAGATATCTTCTTACATTTTTTGAACTGAAAAGATACCTTTCAGACATAAACGTCACATGAGAACTATAGATGAAATATGCCCTTCAATCTGAAAGGTAGGTACCCAGAGCTTGTTTTAGGTCCTTGTTGAGGGAGGGTTAGTTGCAGACTGACCTCTTCCAACTTCATGGGACCACCACCCATGTGACTTGTCGATGATGGGTCCGCTTTCAGCTTTGAGGGATGGTCTCAAAACAATTGGCCCTTTTGCTAGAATAATTTTGGACATCATTGCCATTATTCCTCAATGAGCTTGCATGTGCAATGTTGTATACTGAGGTGGGGGAGGATCTATCGAACCATGAGTTGAGGATGGAGTTAAGCCCCACCCACCCTCATCCGCCCAATGGAAAAATCTTCGTGATGGTGGAGAGATCATGGTTACTCTACTCAAGCAGCCTCCATTCATGATGGATGAGCATGGGGCCACAAGTGCACCCTTAGTCACAATTGACTCCCCAATAATAAGCTTGAGTGTGCCATGGATAGAGTGTGAGGTGACGAAATTTGAGGAGTGTTTTTTACATGTCTTCAAGGCATGTGCTCTTGGTCAATGCATCTCATGGGTGGTTGAATGAGGGAGAGCATGTTCCAGAAGTGGGACTATGATGCTCTTGGTCAATGCACCCTAGGGGAAGTTGGCCAAGGTAGAGCATTATACCAACCACAACTATGATGCTCTTGCTCAATGCACCCCATGGGAGGTTGGACAAGGGAGAGCATATTTCCAACTACAACTACAATGGTAGTTTGGGCCAACCCCCACCTAAGAGCAATCTAGACTCGAGAGAATTGGTGCACTTGCCACTCTTAAGGGCTCCATCACCCTTGGATGAGGGTGGGACCTAAACTCCTATGGCATTTGCGGTTGGGAATACGCTATGTAGGCACACGAGCTCTTAATCCCCAATCACCCTTGAGGCCTCCTTCATGCTTAGCTGAGGTCATGGGGATTGAAAAAATGATTTACATAAGAATGATGGCAAAAGAAATTTGTTTTGTGATTGGTGTGCACTGTAGAGCATGAGCCAACCCCACAAATGACAATAGCATTCAAAGTATTTTACATCCAAGCCAAGTTTGACCAAAAAACTTAGAAGTCTGAGGATTGATTGAGAAACAAACATTGTTTGGCCTAAAACAGTTGTAAGACAAATATGTTATTGCAATGTCAACGAGATCCATCCAACAGTAAAGGCAAGTGTCCAACCAAACTCTAAGCAACCATGACATGTATGTTATCGTGGTCATGGTTTTGCCAGCTAGTAGAGTTAAACCTACGAGGTGAGTTGATCTTTGTAGGCTTCGATGCTTGATCTTTGAGAACCAAGGTTTAAAACTAGAGTTGAGGGTGAAGACATATGTTGACATTATCTAGGTGGACACTTTGGAATTATGAATGTCTTACCAACAAAACGGAATTGTTTTATGTTGGCAACACCCCCTTGCACATACTATAGTCCAAAGGCCAAACACCAACTAAGACATGAGAGCATAATTCGTGGTCATAAACAAAGGTGTGGAGCTAGCACATCACTTCACATTCTCTCTCTCTCTCTCTCTCTCTCTCTCTCTCTCTCTCTCTCTCTCTCTCTCTCTCTCTCTCTCTCTCTCTCTCTCACACACACACACACACACACACACACACACACTAACCTTGAAACTTACATATATATGCTAGATAAGAATATGATATAACTCCTATTGGGCTTAGTCTACAATTGCAATCTTTTTTCTTGTATGTCCTCATTTGTGCATGTACAATTGCAAATTACAAGTTAGTGTCTAAAGTGAGTATAGAGTTGCATGCACTCAATTGTTTGTTGATCTTGGTGCACTTGAAGGGCTTTCGCCACACCTACTAAAAATAGCAAATATTAAATAAAATTATGTTATTCTTTAATAATTTTGTAATAAAACATATCAATTTCAAAATCACTTGGTCAATTGATCCAGAGTCTCTGCAAGCTATTTAGCAAATTTTGAAAGTTCACAAGTAGAACAGATTGACATTCTTGATTTCTTGGACATTTTCACTATACCAAAATCTCTCTTCCAAATCTTGAGGAAATACAAATAACTTATATGTGACCATCTTTTTGCTTTGGAGAAGTCCTTATACATAAAAAAAAAAAATCTCCAATTTTGTAGAATTCTCAAGAAGGTAAAATTATAAAGAATTGGCAATTTTTCTCCACGCATTTTGAGCTATTTTGGCTTTCTCTCTCTACCCAAGGATCGATGCTTGGATTCTCTCTCTACCCGAGAGCAAGGCTTTTTTGTACTTAGTTTTTTTCATCCACAAGTCTCCGCACATGTGAATGTACTTTCATGAATGATATATGCATGTTACATAGTGCTCTTGCCTTAGATTTGTGAGATAGATCTTAGAATTCAATATATGCTTGATCTATTGTGCAATCACCCATGTCGTAGGAGATCGATCACACTTTTGGGGTGTCCCACATGTGTGAAATTTAACATGAGTTGTTGTATTTAGCTGAAGCTGGCAATTCGCAAGTGCACGTAAAGCTTTATTAGAAAAACTTGCAATGCAAGAATAAAAAATATAGTATGGTAAGTTCATAAATAAACATCAAATCTATCTTGATTAATTTAATGTACCATGCTCAACATAGATTTTATTTTATAGTCTGATTTTACTAAAATCAATTTGTCAAATGGTTTTAATTTCAAAACTAAATCAAACGTTCGAAACTTTGAGAGAGCAAGACTATGAAATGAAGTGGAATACATGACAATTGGTTACTATTCTGTTGATGGCAAGCGCTTCATGCTGTATCATAACATAACTGGAAAAACTTTTTTTGGCAGCTCATATATATTCATAGCAGTTACAAAAGAGCTTTAAAATCTCATGACCAATTTAGTGGCTTGTTCGTATCAAAAGCCACAACAGTCAATAAGCCATTTAATTGGAACTTTTTTTTCCATCATGCAGATTGGAAATTTAGTGGTAGTGATACTGATGGACTTTCTACTTGGACTTCCAAAGACCCAACGACAAAATTATTCTATTTGGTTTATAGATTAACTAAGTTGTTGCATTCATACCAGTTGAGTCAACTATTAAGGCTTTTGAATTAGCCAAGATCTTTGTTGAAAGATTATTTCGGTTGTATGGACTGCCATTGACATTGTTAGTGGTAGAGATCCTAAGTTCATAGTCACTTCTGGTTAGCAGTATTCCATAAACTGGAAACCTTCCTAAATTTTAGTTTTAGTTCTACTTATCAATTTGAATCAGATGGCCAAACAAAAAGGAGTAATTTGACTATGGAAGATATGTTGATGACATATGTTTCTCACATGCGGTCTCATTGGGAAGATTACATTCCTCTGATTGAGTTTGCATGCAATACTAGAAAGCATTGTGCTACATGTTACAGTCCATTTATGTTTATGTACAATTTTCAGCCTAGATCTTCGATTAATGTGGAGATAAAATATGTTAAGATCTAGAAGGTTGCGGATTTTTTTCATGATATGCAAGAAATGTTGCAAGTGGCTAAGGATAGTATTCGTAGTCCTTAGGAAAGAGCTAAGCACTATGCCAATCTTAAGAGATCTCTAGGAGGTTTTAAAGTTGATGATTGTAGAACAACTGATCAGACAGATTTTGATTCTACCAACAAAGCGCGCAATTTACTTGACAAAGGATGAGAAAGAAACGAACGCGAACTCGAAACATTTTATTTGTGACCAACTCGAAAGATTCGCGAAGGATTTGCGAAACAGTTTCTGGTAGAAGCTCGTGGCTTTCTTGTTAAAGCTCGAAAGATTCGCGAACAGAATCTTGTTGCAAAATTTTTCTGTTTCTTGTTCAAGCCTCAGATGTCGCAAAATTGTCACAAACAATTTGTGAAATCTTCTGGACTGCTCACCTGTTGCAAAACTATCTCAAACAATTTGCAAAATATTCTAGGTTTCTTCCTCATGCTAAAGATTTGTCATCTGTTGCGAACAATTCGCGAAAGACGAAAATGTCACGAAGAGACAAGTGTCACGAACAATTCGCAAAACACGAAGCTGAGATGATGAGATGAACTGTCGCGAATTATTCGCGAACAGATTTTATTCGAGCCAGGAAATAGAGCGTCTATTTGAATCAACCTTCGTAAACGGTTAGATATCTATTGTCACAGTATTAAAAGGCCAAAAGACCTATCCTGTAACAATATAAATACATGTGAACTACTCGTTGTAACTCACTCATTCAGATACACAACAGCGAGATAAGACAACAAGAGATGTATATTGATGAATCAGAGTCAGAGTTATATAAACTCGTTTTTGATCAAAAAGAATAGTTTCTTATTGTCTAAATTGTCTTAAATTGTCTCTTACTTCCACATATAATTTTCACACGCATATTCAATCAGAAGTAATATTGTTCTATTAGTACATAGATCAAATACGATTGCGATTGAAGACATTGAGATTAGTTTGATTTATTCAAACTTGCATCGTGTTCTCTTTGGAAGAATAGTTACTATTTTTCCTACAATTGTATCAGAGCTTATGGAATTAAAGTTGATAAAATGGTATCTTCACATCCCTCTCAGCTTTCTTCATACATCCATCAGTAAGCCGCTATCTGGAGGTTATTCAAAATTAAAAGATGTCGTCGATCACCAATATTCAAGCTAAGATCACTACAATCTTGGACCCAAAAGGTTCAAACTACTTGATTTGGAAATTAAAGACTTCACTCTTGTTGAAGGGCGAAGGTCTATGGCAATGAGTAGAACCAATTGAGGAGAAGCTAGAACCTACTCCTGGCAAAGAACTTCGAGAAAGGAGTTTAGAAAATGACAAAGCTATAGCAATTATTGTCTTCCATGCATGACAATATAATGCTAGATCTTATATCAATTTCAAACGTAAAGGATCTATGGTAAGAATTGCAAACCAAGAATGAGACTCGATCTCGTAATCAGATCATGTTTTGGAAGACCAATTAACCTACCTATAGTGGGATGGCAAAGACCTGAACACATTCGTGCAAAAGATTAAAGATCTATTTCTTTCCTTGCAAAATTCTGGTACAAAAAATATAATTTCTAAGAAAAAACAGCTTAGTTATTTTCTTTCAGCCCTACCAAGGCCATTCCACACAACTCGAACCTTATTGGCGAAAGATGTGACCATGACACTTCAAAAGGCAATAGACGGAGTTAAGGAGGAAGTAGAAGCTCGTGAACACTGTGACGACAATGGTGATTCATAAAATGCTCTATTTACTCAGAAGAATAAATCTTCTAAGAAGTCTAAGTTTAAGAGGGCGTCATCTAAGAAGAATGAGTTTAAGACTAATAAACAACAATATGAAAAACAACAGAAGAATTCTGGTGATAAGATCATCTGCAACACATGTAGAAGATCAGGTCACACAGAAGAAAAGTGGTGGCTAAATCCAAAGATTGAATGCATTCATTGTCATCAACGGGGTCATGCAGCAATAGACTGTTATCAGAATCCCAGAAACAAAAAGGAGTAGAATCGAAGTGAACCTTCAGATTCAAACTATGTCGAAGACAAGGCAGAATTTTCCAAAGTAGTAGAAGATAGGGCAACAAGGAATTCAGCAGCTTATGTTAGTACTGACCTATGCTATTCATCTAATTCAATTCGAGAAGTAGTACTTGATTCGGGAGCCACCTCACATTTTGTTTCCTCGAAACAAATTTTATCTCAGTACAAGAAGACGAACTAACTTGGAGACGGTTCTAAGCATGTGGTTGATGGAGCTGGAATACTATGGCTAGACACGAATCAGAGAGACAAAAAACTGGAGGAAGTTCTCTATGTCCCTACTCTTGATAAAGATCTTCTATCTGTAGCTAAGATAGTCTATACAGGCATGTCAGTAACCTTCACAAAGAACTCTTGTAAATTGTTCGAGGAAGATTCTGATAACCTGGTTGCTAAAGGCAACAGAGAAGGAAATTTATATCACCTGAACATTCGAACAAGAATCGAACAAGTCAATCAAACTCAAGAATCAATAGATGTATTGTGGCACAAGAGGCTATGTCACATGAACATGGAAGCCTCGTACCAAGCCAATAAAAGTCAGAGAATTCAAGGAGTCCAAATCAAAAGTAGAGATATTCGAACTACCTGCGAATCATGTCTTAAAGGCAAGATGACTAGAACACCTTTCAGTAAGGATGGTTATAAAGCAACTAAGGTACTTGAAATTGTGCATTCATATATTTGTGTACCATTTGGAGTATTGACGTTGGGTGATGCAAAATACTTCATAATGTTTATTGATGACTTCAGCAAGTTTGCTGTAGTATACTCTATTCATACCAAATCTGAAGCTTTCAAGAAATTCGTCGAGTATACGAATTGGGGTAAAAAGCAGACAAGCAATAAGCTGAAGCAAATTCGCACAAATCGTGGAGGTGAGTACATTTCCTCCGAATTCAAAGCTTATTGTACTGATCGAGGAATTATGCACACGAAGACTGCATCTTACACACCTCATCACAATGAAATAGCTGAACAAAGGAATTGTATGATGGAAGTTGCAAGGTGTATGATGGCTCATGCGCCAATCGGCCTACGATAGGGTGTTTTGGCCATTTGTGCCTCTTCCTCGAGAGTCTGCGGACAATCTACCTTGTTCAATATTGTTCCAGGTATCATGGGAGTATGCACACCTTTGCATTCGAGCATGTTGAAGTCTTCAATGATCTTTTGAGTGTACTTTTGTTGGTGAAGATACAACCTACCACCTTCAAAGTCTCTCACGATCTGCAAGCCTAGATAGATTTTAGCTCCTCCTAGGTCATCAATCTCAAATATTTCAGAAATGTCTCTTTTGACATCTGAAATTAACTTATCTCTTCTTGAGAAGATAAGTGTGTCATCAACATAAACAACTAGAATGATTATTTCATTTTGGACATGCTTGATATAGACATTTGATTTAGCAAATAGAGAATTGAAGCCTATGGAATGTTGGAGATAGAGGGAGAGTTGAACGAGAGTTGAGGAAGGTGTCGTATTTTAGAAACGAAAAATTAGCTCAGAGGAGTAAGACGAACACGAACGAGAAACGAAACACGAACGAGAAACGAACTCGAACAAAAATTGTTCGTGTGCAGCGGAACGAGTTATGTGACTCTCTCCGTAAGCATGACTACGCCTATCAGAACGAACAAAATGTTAGAAATGGAAATCACGGTTGTTCTTGATTATGTAGCCAAACATTAATAAACGAAGGGGCAGAAGAATAATTTGTCGTGAATAGCAAGACAAATTATTGTCGCGAATGATTCACAAAGAGCTAGACTGTGCTCGACAGATAACTAGTCGCAAAAGATTTGTGAAAGATTCGCGACTAAATGTTAGTCGTCTATTACCAAAAAGAGCAACTAGAAATATCAGACAAAATGAATAATAAGCATAGCAATATTAACACAAATATGAACGCAGAACAAGAAACTGTATCAATTAAGTATATCAAGTATACATGTCAATAATGCGGTAGAGCACAAGACAGTAGCGGACAAAACCGTGTGCCCTACGAAGCTTATTCAAACTCTAAAGGAATGAAACCTTATTGCTTACAAATAAAAGAATCGATGCATAGATTCTTTTGTCTATCTCTGATAAGTTTCTCTTCTCTCTCGCTTACTAACTTCTCCAATACACCATGGTCCTTTTGGAAAATTCATCAATAAAGGTTATAAAATACTTGGCATCCTTCAACGAAGGATTTTTCATCGGGCCACAAATATCTGAATGTACAACATCTAGCAATCCTCTAGCAATATGTTGATAGCTTGATTTAAAAGGTTTCCTAGTCAGTTCACCAACTAGACAAACTTGACAGACAGGTAACTTGACTTTTTCGCGAGGATAGTCGAGATCAAGAACAATAGATTGTCTAGAGATTCATTGTACAACAACATGATTTAAATGACCAAGTCTATAATGCCAAAGTAAACCTTTATTTGAATGAATTGAAGTATTGAGAGCCTGACTAGAGGCAGAAAAACAATGACTCAATTTGTACAAGTATCCATGCCTCTTTTCGAGTACTAGGATCTTGTCTGTCCTATCAACTACTTTACACTGATCACATTCGAATTCTACTCTATGTCCTAGATCTGTGATTCTCCTTACAGAGAGCAGATTTGTAGATAAATTTGGTACATAAAGGACTTTCGAGAGTAGCTTAGACTGATCATTAGCAAAGCTTAATTTTATAATGCCTTCATCTTTAATAGCCTGTGTGCTATTGTCACCAAGGTGGACATATTTCTGGGTACTGAAAGGTGTATAGGACTCAAAACAGCTAATGAGGATAGTCATATGCTGAGTGGCTTCGGAATCCAGGAACCAAGAACTGTCGCTAGATGCTCCTTGATGGCTGGTCATGAAGGCATCATGATCCGCTTCTTAAATAGGCTGTGGAGCTTCTGCAGCTGCATTTGCCACTTGATTCGACTGCCCCTTGCTGTTGTTCTTCACTTGAAGTATTCGGCAGTCTTGTATTTCGTGGTTGTTTCGTTTGCAATATCTACAGAACAGCTTCTTCTTTGTCTGCGAATTTGACTGTTTCTTGTGTTGAGCTGGTTTCTAGTATGGCCTTGATTGCTTCAGGCCTTTCTTCTTCTTCTGTTTTGTTGTGCTCTTGTTGGTGTACAAGGCGTGAGAATCAGCTGAGGAACTTGAGGCTTTGTTCCTCCGCGTGTCTTTCTGCAAGAACATAATAATGACTCTCGAAAGAGTCAATTCTGGATGAGTCGTGATGATCATCACCCAGCTGTCGTAAGAGCTTGGCAAGCTTGTAAGCAGTTGCATCACTGCGTCTTGATCGTCAATGACAGATCCGACAGCGGGCATTTGTCTTAGTAGGTTCTTGAATTGATTAATGTGATTCTGTAGAGAATCATCATTCGTCATCTTGAGGGAGTAGAATTTCTTCCTGAGATGTAGCTTGGAAGCTATATCTTGCACTTCATATACTGTGCTCCAGATGTCCCAGACTTCTTTCGATGTCTGAGCCTCGGATACATGGCTGATCTGGGTATCCGTGATATTGAGGATGATCAGCACGAAAGCCTTTCCATCCTTCAGCTTCCATCTAGCGATTGCTGCGTCGTTTGCATCGGGTTTTCCTTTTGCACCTGTAACAACGTCATACAATTTTTTAGCCATTAGTACAATTTTCATCTTAAATTTTCACAGATGGTAATTGGCTCCATCAAGCTTGTCCATGATAGAATTGGCTTTCCCTTGGGAATCCATGTGGAGGAATTGGTCTAAGTGATAGGAGAAACTATCAATGACTTAAGTATGAAAATCTGATACTGAAAATATAGATCAAGAAAAACAATTACTCTATTGGCTAGTAGAGTCTTGTACCGTGGAAGCTTATCAAGCTATGAAATTATCTTTGATACCATGTTGGAGAGAGAGGGAAACAAAACACGAACGAGAAACGAACTCGAACATAAATTGTTCGTGCACAACGGAACGAGCTATGCGACTCTCTCCGTAAGCATGACTACGCCTATCCAAACGAACAGAACGTTAGCGATGGAAATCATGGTCATTTTTTATTACGTAGACAAACATTGATAAACGAAGCGCCAAAAGAATAATTTGTCACGAATAGCAAGACAAATTATTGTCGCAAATGATTCGCGAAGAGCTAGACTGTGCTCAACTGATAACTAGTCGCGAAAGATTCGCAAAAGACAAGGCTAAATGTTAGTCGTCCATTACCAAAAAGAGCAACTAGAAAGATCAAATAGAATGAATAATAAGCATAGCAATATTAATACAAATCTGAACACTGAACAAGGAACTGTATCAGATTAAGTATATCAAGTATACATGTCAATAATGTGGTAGAACACAAGACAGTAGCAGACTGCGTGCCCAAAAAGCTTATTCAAATTGTAAAAGAATGAAACCTTATTGCTGACAAATTGAAGAATCAATGCACAGAGCATCTACTTTTGTCTATCTCTGATAAGCTTCTCTTCTCGTTCTCTCTCGCTTACTAACTTCTCCACTATGTTGATCTTCGTTAATGAATACGCAAATGGTATTATACATATATACATAATGTTACAGGTGTGCAGATGAAGAAAGTACAGGGTGGATGGGTTGTCCGTAGGAGATCGTGGGTGGCTGCAGTTGTCGTCGAGTTTGTTAGCACAACTGCATGAGCATGAAGAGGGTGTGACGTCAGCCTTTGCTTTTCGTCTTTTCATCGCTTGTGAGAATTTACATGTGAATATGCAGACTGTGCGACAACACGAGTAAATATGCAGCATGAATGGAGGCAGATTAAAAATGGGATTTAGGTGCTAGAGAAAATAAATCCAACATGGAACATAGTGCTTCGTCCTTCTTTCTATAACATTGTCTCGCTGCTTGTTTCAAACCATAAATGCTTTTATTCATGTGACATCCGTATTCTAGATTTTCTTGGCTTACAAAACCAAGTAATTGGTCTGTGAATAAGTCTTCTTCTGATTCTGCAAGTAGGAAAGCAACTTTCTCATCCACAATATGGATTTTCAGATCGTGAGCCACTGCATACGCAAATAATAAACGAATTGATGTATGTTTGACTACCGGTGAGAAAGTATCAGTGTAGTCGATCCCATACTTCTGTGAAAATCCTTTAGCAACTAACTTTGCCTTGTATCTGATGTTTTCTCCATCAAGACCAGTTTTAATCTTGTAGATCCACTTGCACTTGACTGGTTTTCTCCATCAGGTGTAGGTGCAAGTGTCCATACATTGTTCTTATACATGGATGACATTTCGTCCTCCATTGACTGAATCCAGCGATCTTTATCTGGTCCATCTACAGCTTCCTCAAATGTGTCAGGTTCGTCAGAGAATCCACAAAAAATTCTATGGATGTATTAAAAACATCCTGCAAGCCAGGGTGAGGACGAACAATCACTCAACTACTCGAGTGTGAAGTTTTTCAAACTATCACGATCCACCACCGCCTTGCAACATTAACAGAAACATATTTAAACGAATGCTTAGCTTAAACTTAGCTAATCAATCTTGTAATCTAATCCAGCATGATATATGTATTGGATCAAAGACACATATATGTATGTAGAGGATCTTGAGCGCAACACTCAGTGAGGTGTATATCAAGAAGCAAGGTAGTTCTAGCAGTAGCTAGTCCCATTTGTGAGGAGAGAACACCTCTCTCACGCCAAATTGATGTATACTCAGTTTTGACAATGTAGAAGAGTTACATTTTCTTTTGCTCAGTGTGTGTGCATGTCGTGATGCTTATTGTTTTTGTAAGTAGATATATTTTTGTTGTCATTAGACATTATCTGTTGTCCATAAACTCATTGTTAGATTAGTAGTAGTTGTCTGCACTTTGGAGGATGATTGATCGGGGCTTGAGGCAGTAGCCTTATCCGACAGATCGGCTCCATCTAAGCTTCAAACCAAAAACATTGCCTAATCAGGAACACTTGAAGGTCTCGAATCATCGATTTTCAATAGTGGTATCAGATCCAGAAGGCTTAATCATAGCCTTGTCACTGAGACTATGGCTTCCATTCACAATATCCAATCAAAGATATGCATAGTACTTGAAGCATACAGATCAAACTTTCTTGCTTGGAAACTGAAGGCATCGCTAATCCTAAGAGGAGAAGCGTTATGGCCATGGGTTGATGGCACCGAAGAGATGCCAGCCAACACATGCAAGAATTTTAAGAATGGAAAGAGAAAAATGACAAAGTAGTAGCAGTCATCTTCTTTTCCATTGAAGACAACATTATCCTCGACCCCGCATCAATCTCTAACGCTAGAGAGATGTGTAATACACTCATCAACAGACCAAGTCACAAAATCAGATAATGCATCTAGATCAGCTTACCTATCTAAGATGGGATGGCAAAGATCTCACCATCTTCATCAGGAAGATGAAAAACCTATTCCTATTGCTACACAACACTGGAGTAGAACACACAGCCTCACAAGAGAAGCAGCTCAGTTATCTGTTGTGCTCCTTACTTCAATCGTTCCAGAAAACCCAGACATTGTTGGCTAAAGATTATACTATGACCTTCGACAAGGCAGTCATCGACATCAAGGAAGAAGTCAAAGCTAGAGAGCACTACAATGACAAGAATGAGTCTGATCAAGCTCTCTACAACAATAGAGACCAATCAAAAAAGAAGGCTCAACCTAAGAGGGAGTCGACAAGGAGATCAGATCAGAACCAGTAGAAGCAGAGATTCAAGAAAGTCGTGATCGAAATGGAGGAACAAGCAGCAAGGCAATGAAAAAAAGACATGTGACAGATGCAGACAGGACGATCACATAGTGGATAAATGCAGGTTGAATCCAAAGATTGAGTGCATACATTGTCACAAGAAAGGTCTTGTAGCCATGAAATGCTATGACAATCCAAAAAACAAAAATATGCTAAACAGAAAGGAAATCACAAACAACACATCATACGTGGAGGAGCCCAAATCCTCAAAGATGGCTAAAGACTGAGCTAGCAAAAGTCCTTTGCTTATCTATGCACTGATATATGTGCAATATCCACATCCGATGCTCAAGACATAGTCCTTGACTCAGGAGCCATGTCACATTTTGTGACGACAAAGCAGATGATCGCTAACTTTTGACAAATCATCTCCTCCAAATACATTGTTCGTATGTGCCGACATTGTAGAAAGATCTGCTATCAGTTGCTAGAATAGCAGATGCAGGCATGCGTGTGACATTCACAGATCATATATGCAATGTGATTGATGCCAGCTCCAGTACACTCATCATGCAGACGAAGAGGAAACATGTATCACTTGAAGGTACACCTATCGACAGGTTCATCAAGTCTGTGAGTCTATGGACGTTCTATGGCACAAGAGACTATGCCACATAAACCCGCTATGCTATACAAAGCAATCCAGTGTAATGCATTCACAGGAGTGAACATCAAAGATGCAAACCTGACACCCTATGCAACAAAGGAAAAATATCACGTACACCTTTCACGAAGGATTCCTTCACAGCGACAAAACTTCTGGAGTTGATACACTCAGACATCTGCAGACTCTCTAATGTACTATCTGTCATAGGATCAAGATACTACATCACTTTTATCAATGATTATAGTAAATTTTTTGCTGTTTACTTCATCCACAACAAATTAGAAGCTCTTGACAACTTTATAGAATGATCCTGATCTATAACATCATGAGAGTGCATCAATGAGTAGTAGAGCCCAAACAGAACCATGTATAATGATGAAATGAGAGAGAGAAGAGAGAATATGTGTCCCTCCACGATTTACATCCTTTTATCTTCATAAATGCACCTAGCAACATCTTTTTCCATATGATCAAAAAAATCATTAACAACAATCTTTTCCAAGGAAGAACCTTCACCTCCATTGATGAAGTTAGCTCGTTCCTTACCTTTTGCATGCTTGCACTTGCCATGAAGAACCATTGAAACACCATCATTATCCTCAAGACTAGCCAAGTTAGCACAAAGATGAACATCTCCAAGAAGCATATTAGTGACCCAGATATAGCATAAGAAAGCTTGTTAGACTTTTCATAAGATCCACCAATCTTATTGATGATGAAAGGTAACTTTGGAAAGTTGAGACCAATCTCCTTTTCCATTCCATCCTTTTTGTTAACCATAACAAAAGCATCAAGCTTGAAAAATCTACCTTGTCTATTGCCCCTAGTAACCAAGATTTCTTCCTTTGTAATGAAACAAGCATCACCCCCAAACTTTACCATGTATCCTTTCTCTATCATTTGACCAACACTTAGCAAATTCTTTGAAAGTGAGGGAATGTAAAGAACACCATCAAGTCTTGCTTTCCTTTTAATAGAGAGACAAATAGGAATTGAACCAATACCTTCAATCACACACTCACCACCATTGGCCATGTGAATTGCTTTCTTGGCTCCATCATACGTGACCAAAGAAGTAAAGAACTCCTTGTGACTAGTCATGTGTGAACTAGCTCCACTATCAATCCACCATGAATCTTTGTCACCTTCACTTGATATTAGACTTGAAGAACACATCAAAAGAAAATCACCACCACCTAGATCCTCATCATTAGTAGTAAAGTTGCTTGCTACCTTCATCTCTTTGCTTCTTCAAACAGTCATTTGCAAAATGCCCTTTGATTCCACAATAAAAGCATTTCAACTTAGACTTATCTTTCTTTTTGCCAAAAGAAGAAGTGTCACCTTGATCTTTCCCTTTAGACCACTTGCCTTTGCCTTTGCCCTTGAAATTGCCTTTGATGAACATAGCCTCTTCTTCATATTGAGATGTGAATGTAGATCCTCCTCCTCTTGATTGAAGCCTAAACTCCTCATTCACCAAGATCTCTTGCAACTCCACAATACTTGGCAAAGTCTTTTGAATAGCAAAACATTGAACAAGATTAGCATGATCATCCAACAAGCCATTGAGTATAACTTGAACAAGTTCTACCTCCTTAATGCTTTCATCAATACATGCTAACTCATCATTGAATGCTTTAACCCTCAAAACAAAAGCATGAGTACTCTCTTCCTTCTTTTGCAAACTTTGAAAGATTTGCCTCCTAAGAGTAAGCACTCTTGATGTAGACTTGGATTCATAAAGCTTCTTCAAAGCCTCCCAAGCCTCCAAAGATGATGTGCACTTACCAACTTCCTTGAGAAGCTCATTGGTAACATTCATATTAATCATGTGTAGAGATTTCTTTGCTCTCTTGTCATACCTCACTTGATCTTGAGGTGCTTGAGGCCTCTCCTCCACACCTACAACAATCTCCATCAACTCATTCATCTCCAATAAGGACTCCATCCTCACCTTCCAAGTAGAATAGTTGATTGAGGTAAGCCTATCATTGCTCTCCAACATAAAGCCTCCACTTGTAGCCATGTTGAAGTGACCTGATCTTCTTCTTTCAACCTATTCCAATGCACAAAGCACTCTCTTGAATATCAACAAATGAACTCAAGATATGGAACCTCTCAAATCTCTTCTAGCACTTCTAGCTAGAAAATCAACACATAGAATAGTGAAATCTTGATCAACCTATGATCTATCCTCAATCTAATGATTCTTGCCACTTCCTAAGATTGAAACACACTCAAATGAAGTTCAGTAACCTCACGAACTAGAGATTTAATCAAAATTAGGGTTTTGACAAAATCACAAAAAATGGAATATCTCAAATTCTACATGCAATTTCTAGAAACTTGATATATCTTCTTGTAGACTCCAATGAGACCTTCCTAATGCACCAAAAATCATCTAAGTCCAGTAAGCCAAATGAGAAATCAGAATTGATCGAGTATATAACCCTATATTAAATTTTGACCTACAAAAGATCAATTCTACACATGCAAAAATGCTGATTTTTTAGTAGAAATTAATCTAGCATGCTCTAGCATTGGTAACTCCTCCAAATCCTTCATAAAGATGGCTGATCCTTTCATAAACCGAAACACAATAGCTCTAATACCATGTGAAGGATCTCAGATCATTCAAGATCCAATCCATGTCCCTGATCTTTGGTTACAATAAGGAGCAAACCAACAATCCTGCCAATGTAGAAAAAACAGCATCTACATACAAAATGAGATGCAAACTCTAAGAGATACTGATCAAACATGAGCCAAAACATAAATATGTTTGATTTCCATACAATTACAGTACCCTATTATATTTCACACGTGTGGAGCCAAAAATAACAAAGTATGAGCATTCTACACACAAGATTGCAAGATAACATCATGAGAGTGCACCAATGAGTAGTAGAACCCAAAGAGAACCATGTATAATGATGAAATGAGAGAGAGAAGAGAAAAGTAGCAAGGATTCTTAGCTGGCTATGATATACATTATGCATACTACAAAGTATACATGCCTCAAACCAACAAAGTATAGACTGTTAGAGATGTCAAATTTGATGAGACAAGAACAATGGTTGAGGAAGATCCGATCAGCTATGAAGTTCTCAGCAGACAATACTATGACCTGCCCACATTGACAGAAAGAGCGGCCCTGAGCATTCAAATGATGATACTCAAATTCCAACTGAATTGAATGATAGTTCAAATGAACAAGCAGACCGACATATCGGGAGTACCCAGCACACCGACAAAAAGGACTGAGGTCCCGTTGTTAGTAGCCCAAAAAGAGGATGATGATTCATCAACAACATATCGTACATGTGACCGACCAGTAAAAAACTGGAGAGTACATTATGACTCTTAAACTGATAACTATCAAATAGAATCAAGCTCTTGTAACAATTGATTGTACAGTAGCCTATATGTGTCAACAAGACAATCAGTCCAACTTGAGCAAAATTTCATTATTGGATCGAACTTTGGATACACCAATTACTTTTCCTTTGAAAGTGCGGAATGTAGCTTGAATATCAATGGAACCCATACCAGATCCAATTGAAGATGAACTTGTTTATATGAGTTATGCCTTGACTTATGGTGGAAATGCAGAACTTACTGATGAGCAAGTTCTAAATCACATAAATCCTACCGGATTTGGAGTACATGATATTCTCGATGAACCAACAATAAAACTGCCAAAAGCAATTATATTGAAGGAAGACAAGATCACGGGATCAATGGCAAAGAAACAAGCTAAGCAACATTATAATACGGTCCTGAAATGGGAAAATCCACCTCAAAAGATTGATTCAAAAAATGTGTCACCCTTATTGGATAAAGACAAAGGAAAAGTCAAGGATGATTTTTCAAGTCAGAATTCTCACAAGACATCACCATCTAGGAAGTCTCCACCTTCAAAGAAGAATCCATCTTCTCGAAAGACATAGCCGAAAGTCCAACATGATATGCCAGAGCATTTCAAACGCTATACTTTGGATGATGTGGTTATCATGTTACCAAAAGCACATCGCAAACCTGAAGAACAAGTGCCAGAATCAAAAGATATTTATGATGGCCCAGCTAGGACGTAGCCTATGAATCTTGCGAAACCAGGTTAACCAAAGAAGATTGTACAAGTTGGAACACAATTTACTCCTGAACAGTTTCAAGAGCTACGAACATTGCTTATCAAGTATCAAGATTGCTTTGCTTGGACTAATAAAGATCTCAAAGGGATTCCGACATCAGTTATTGAGCATACCCTCGTATTTTTTCTTTTCCACACTTTCAAAAGTATTTATTCAAATGAAATTTAGACTAATGAACTTTGAAAAGTCAACCTCTAAGTCTAAAACAAGTTTTGGCCTCAATATGCCAAATATGAAAATATTGCAGAATGTGATGAAATTAGTTGAATCTTTCACACTCCCTCTTCAACTAGTCTTAGCATAGACTTTGATAATACTCCAAGTGAAGTCCTATGCTTCATGAACAAGTCTTTTCCCAATGATTTGGTGAAGATATCAGCTACACATTCCCTTTAAGACACATGTTGAAGCTCCACCTCCTTTGCAATGACTAGCTCCTTCACAAAATGATACATAAATGATGCAAATCCAGAACCACATGACTCCATAAAACAAGTAGCTTGCACTAGTCCATCTTCAAGATCTACTTGACACAAGAAAATGACCATGAATTCACCAAAAATTGACAATCTCCAAGTATTGGCACCAAGTAGCTCAACACTTGAAAACTTAGCCATGGATGAGTGACATAATGAACCTCCAATAGCTTCATTTTCATCAGCAAAATCAGCCAAGAATGCTAGTACAAATCCAACATCAAAACAATGCTCGCCAATGTAGCTAGTTTTACCATATCTTGACAATTTGCACACATCCACATGAAATTGCTCAAACATGAGATGGAACAAGAAAAGTAAACTTGAACGACACTTCCTTGCTGCTCCTTTGACCTTACTTGAGTCTTCAATATGCTGCAAAAACAGATCCATAACACCTTTGCCAATTACCTCTCCTTTGATGCTCTTGACTAGCTCCAAATTGTCACCTTCCCTTTTGACTAGTTGAAGCGCTTTGAGATCAACCTCTTGATCTTCAACTTGACCATCAAAGTCATTGAACAAACTTTGTTTTCCAGATCCATTACTTGATTTTATAGCAAGATAACATCCATCCACTTGCATAGCTCCATGTACACAATAAGATCTTCCAAAAGATGTTCCACTCTTCATAAGAGATTGATACTCAAGATCCATTGCTTGGATCCACTCCTCCTCTTTCCTTGCTTGATCTACACTTGTAGGCTCATCCAAAGAGGTTAGAAAAGCAACATATTTTCAAAAAACTACTTGCTTACCCTTTTGATCATATGTGAGCCTTGAAGGTACTTGTCTTTCTCTTGATGTTCTCCTTGGCTTTTGACTTGATGAAGGTCCATCATCACCACCATCCAAAGTAGGATCCTTCTCATCAACATCAAGAATGTTAGATCCATCTACTTTACCCATCAATCATGCTTGAAGACACCTTTGGAATGTTCCCTCATAAAAAATGACATCTCTACCAACAATCACTTTGTTAATAGAAGGAATGTAAACCTTGTAGGCTTTACTCACCTCACTATATCCAACAAAAATACCTCTTCTTGAAGATGGATCCTCCTTGGTCCTATCATCAAGAGTAATGTTGACATAGCATATGCATCCAAAGGTTCTTAGAAAGTTGACACTCGGCCTCCTCTTGAATAGCATCTCAAAAGGTGTCCTTCCATCCAAAATAGCACTCGGCCACCTATTGCACAAGAAATTGGCACACAACAAAGCTTGATCCCAAAATGGTTTGTCAAGATTAGCACTTAACCTCATAGCTTTAGCATTTTCACATAAAGTTCTATTCCTCCTTTCAGCCACTCCATTTTGTTGTGGGGTCCTTGATGTTGTATACTCCCTCTTGATCCCATGCTCATCACAAAAGGCCTTGAACTTGTTCGATATGTACTCACCACCATTGTCACCTCTCAAGCACTTGATCTTTGTGGAAAATTGGTTCTCCCTTGCATTCTTGAACTTGACAAAGACATCATACACTTCATCCTTGCTCTTTAGTAGATAGATCCAACAAAATCTACTAAAATCATCAATGAATGCTACATACATCTTAGCTCCACTATTGCTAATTGTAGTAAATCCATGAATATCCGAATGTACAAGTTGAAAAGGCTTTGTAGATCTAGAAATAGATCTAGTATAAGGTAGTCTATGTGACTTAGATAAAGCACAAGACTCACAAACATGCTCGTCATTACTTAAGGAGCTTGGAAGACCAATCACAACCTTCTTCCTTGCCATTACCTCCAATGACTTGAAGTTAAGGTGTCCCATCCTTTTGTGCCAAAACTCTTGAATAGAAATTTGCTCCCTCGCAACACATCCAACTTGATTAGCAATAACACAAACATCAAGTTTGAACAACTTCCCTTGCCTTTTACCTTTTCCAATCAAGACATCCTTCCTTTTGATCAAACAGGCATCTCCATCAAACTCCACCTTGAGGCCCTTACTTAGCATTTGACTCACACTAAGCAAATTCTTGGTAATAGATGGAATAAACAAGACATCCTCCAAATGAACATTCCTATTTGTAGAGAGAGAAATAGGAATTGTGCCAATCCCTTTGATGGCACACTCACCATCATTGGCCGTGTAGATCGCCCTCTTGTCATCTCCATATGCCAACAAAGAAGTGAAGTACTCTTTGTGAAAGGTCATGTGTGAACTTGCTCCACTATCAATCCACCAAGGATCTAGATCTCCATCATTAGCAAGCATACATGAAGACATCACAAAAGCATCATCATTTGCATCTTGCACATCCAAACCATCCTCATCAAGAGTAAGATTACCTTGCTTGTCTCCTTGATCTCTCTTCTTCTTGTAGCACTCACTTGCAAAGTGTCCTTTGATGCCACAATAGAAGCACTTGAGCTTTGATCTATCCTTCTTTTTGCCACTTGAAGAAGCATCCACTTGATCTTTCCCTTTAGACCACTTGCTTTTGGTTTTGCCCTTGAATTTGCCCTTTGTGAACATAGCATTCTCTTGAAGTGTCGATGTAGATCCACCTCTTGCTTGAAGCCTATATTCCTCATTGATCAAGATCTCTTGAAGATCCATCAAACTTGGCAAAGTCTTTTGAATAGCAATACTTTGAGAAATGTTAGCATGAGCATCCAACAAGCCATTAAGAATCACTTGAATAAGCTCTCCTTCCTTAATGCTTTCATCTATGCAAGCTAACTCATCATTCAATGCTTTCATTCTCAAAACAAAAGTACTTGAACTTTCTTCATTCTTTTGCAAACAAGAAAAGATTTGCCTTCTTAGAGTCAACACTCTAGAAGTAGACTTGGATTCATAAAGCTTCTTCAATGAATTCCAAGCTTCCAAAGATGATGTGCACTTACCAACTTCCTTGAGAAGTTCATTGGTAGCATTCATCTTTATCATGTGTAGAGCCTTCTTGGCCCTCTTGTCATACCTCAATTGATCTTGTTGTGTTGCTGGTCTCTCCTCCAAACCTACAACAATATCCAAAATATCATTCATCTCAAGAAGTGACTCCATCCTCACTTTCCATAATGAATAGTTACTTGAGGTAAGCCTATCATTGGCTTCCAACATGACTCCAATTGAGGTTGCCATGTAGCAATGACCTGATCTTCTCTTTCAACCTGTTTCAATGCACAAAGCACTCCTTTGAACAACAACAAATTCTTTCAAAAGAAATCACCAAGATTTGAAACTATCTCACAAATTCTCTTCTAGCACTTATCCAAGCAAATCAACACATAGAATCATGGAAACTTGATCAACCTATTATCTATCCTCAATCTAATGACTTTTGCCACTTCCTAAGATTGAAATACACTCAAATGAAGTCCAGCAACCTCACTATCTAGAGATCCAATCAAAATTAGGGTTTTGACAAAATCACAAAAAATTGACTACTCCAAATCTACATGCAAATGCTGAAAATTTGATATGCAATCTATAAGCCACCACTTAGGCTGAACCAATGATCCAAAAATTGGCCAAATCCAGCATGTGAATTCAAAAAATGGAATTGAACAAGTATATTGACCTATTTAGTGTTTTGATCTACAAAAGATCCAATCTACAAAAGCAAAACATCCGATTTTGGTGTAGAATCCTCTCTAGCATGCTCTAGACTTGATATCTTCACCAAATCATTGATAGATCTGATTTCCTCCTTCATAACCTGAAACACAAGCTCTGATACCATGTGAAAGATTTCAGATCCTTAAGATCCAATCTACTTGAATGATCTTTGGTTAGAAAGAGAAATACACTACCAATTTCACCAATGTAGAATAATCAGCATCTACACACAATTTGAGATGCAAACACTAATAGAACTTGATCAAACTTGAATGAAATGATTATGTACTGTTGCTGTCCATACAAAACTAGCAAGCTACTGTATTTCACATGTGTGGATCCAAAAATAGCAAATACAGATCATTCTACACATAGAATTGCAAACAATCACCAAGATAGTGCACCAATGGATAGTAGAACCCAAAAGAACCATGTATAAGCATGAAATGAGATAGAGAAGAGAGAAGATGACTCTCTCCACGAGTTACATCCTTTTATAGCAGGTCCAAACCCTATTTGGCCACTTGGCTTTCCCACCAAAATGCTAACCCTACCAATTTTGGGTCTAGATTCAATGTACCCAACTTATTCAAATTGAATCTACTCAAACTCGCATTCTATCTTTCCCACACTTTCAAAAAGTGTTTATTCAAATGAAATTTAGACTAATGAGCTTTGAAAAGTCAACCTCTAAGTCTAAAACAAGTTTTGGCCTCAATATGCCAAATATGGAAATATTGCAAAATGTGATGAAACTAGTTGAATCTTTCACACGAACAATCGAACCTCAACTGCTCGAGTGTGAAGTTTTTCAAACTATCACGATCCGCCACCGCCATGCAATGTTAACAAAAACATATTTAAATGGATGCTTAGCTTAAACTTAGCTAATCAATCTTGTAATCTAATCCAACATGATATATGTATTGGATCATAGACATAGATATGTATGTAGAGAATCTTGAGCGGAACACTCAATGAGGTGTGTATTAAGAAGCAAGGTAGTTCTAGCAATAGCTAGTCCCATTTGTGAGGAGAGAATAGCTCTCTCACGCCGACGCACTGATAAAGGAAATAGACAGTGCCCAATTGATGTATACTCGATTTTGACAATGCCGAAAAGTTACATTTTTTTTGTTTAGTGTGTGTGAATGTTATGATGCTTATTCTTTTTGTCAATAGATATATTTTTGCTATCATTAGACATTATCTGTTGTCCATAAACTCATTGTCAGATTAGTGGTTGTCTGTAATTCGGAGGATGATTGATCGCAGCTTGAGGCAGTAGCCTTATCGGACAAATTGGCTCCACCTGAGCTTCAAACCGGAAACGTTGCCTAATCAGGAACACTTGAATGCCTCAGATCATCGGTTTCCAACACAATGACCCTAATAGAGAGATAGAAGAAGTTTAGGAGTTGAACTATAGTCTATAGTGTAGAGTACAACTAGAAGAGTGAAGTTATACATTGAACTTCGAACAATACCCTCACTCTTTCTATTTAAGTTTATCAACTATGGTTGCAACTATTTTTTTCACATGTCCAATCTGTACAAGCGTAGATAATTCAGCTACCTTTATTGTGCATAATATGTACACTTTACACCATATTATGTCCAAGTTGAGAAATAATCAAAGGCTCCAAATAACCACTTGTTGCAACAATTGGGATTTAATTATGTGCTTATGTGCTCACATTCCAACTTCTTCATTGTAGGGGACTAAATGCTACTTTTTAAAGTTGTTGGCCTCTTGCTTTGTGAGTTTCTCGAAATTTTTACCTAGAAGAACCCTAACATGTTCCCTTTCAAGCCTCCATTTGGTGCTCCAAAATTCTCTCTGTTGATGTGCTCCTTGTTTTTATGACCAACTTGTTGTTAGCATTTCCAAGGAATTGGTCTTGTCTTTCAACCATCTTTTAAACTTCAATATCACATACATGTGATATTACCACCCAATTTATGTCTATTGAGAAGTCTTTTCACAACAAATTATCTTGTGGTTTTAGCGTGTTTACTCCCCTCCAAGATTCCCACTATTATCCTAGGGGCCAAAAGGGGGTTTTCTACCTCTATAGAAAGTCCTTTAATATTTTCATGCCAAACTTTGGCCCACCCACCCCCACCCCTCTCCCCAGTGTATGCTTCCACCCCACTTAGACATGGACAAATTTTTTGGGGACACCATAGCTATCACTACTACTAATTTTGTGACTTGGCATTTGGTAGAATTAGCCTTATTTGGTGCATCTAGATTCTACACAATATAAAGCTTGCTCATGGTGATGTTTTAGTTGTTATAGTGGTCATCTCTATTATCCATGCATACATACATTTCCACAATGATCAACATACTATTGATACTTTACTATTTTATTGTATAGCATGCATCCTATCTGTCGTCCCTTTTGTCTCTAGTAGTAGTTACTAGAAATGAATGAGCTTAAGCTTATGGACTAGGTTTCATACACAATCAAGTTTTGTGTCTAAACCTTGTCCCTCAAAAATTTTGTACATCTTGTTCATGCCAATGTAGTCAATATTACTTTTCAAAAACAAAAAAAAACCTAGTCAATAATACTATGATATTACAATCATGTTGTGAACATATGGTGTCTAGACAAAAAGATATGCCTTTAAGTCTCAACTATGAGGATCTTGATTGTTGGAAATGAGACTAAATATGTATATTTATGTATCCTCTCCAATATAGTCATCAAAGTATGAGGCCATGCTCATAAGAAATTAAGAAATCTTCATCTTGTTTCTTTGTACCATTGTTGAAGTTTGTAAGGACTCGTACATGTTTTGAGTCATTTGTGCATGTTATCAAAGAGTTGAGAAAATACGTGTACATAAAAAGATTTTCAATCACAAACATTTATTAGTAAGAATGGTAGTTTGAGTAAGTGTTTTGGAAGCACTGTAGTTGGCTAATTGACTTATAGCCCCATCAACTTGGACATTTCATCACTTTATCATTCTCAAGAGTACATATGCTTTTCAGCATTGACTCATACAATTTGCACATCATCATGAGGCTAAATTCACAAATATAGATCATCTAGGTAGATTTTGAATGTTACTTAAACGGTAACTCGTCTCATATTAAAGTAGGTATGTACGATGGTCAATCTCATCTTATATTATGGGCTTCTTCTTTTTTTATGTCATAAAGATAGTTATTCATTTAATTATTTGCAAAAATCTAGCATGTACATCTATGCAATTTCAAAATATGATATAGCTAACATGACCATATTCCTACAAAGAGAGGAGTTATTTGGTGGAGATGATGATGTATTGGAATATCCGAATATCCTACATCACACAAACATAAAATGTCCAATTGAGAAGAATACATTCCATATAATTACCATCACTTTCGTAAAGTTGCAGAAGCACTATTTGAATATTAGTTATTTCACACATAACACCTTGTATTTCAAAAAGATGTTGCTTATGAAATCATGAAACTAATGAGCCATAGATTGCTTATTAGCGATCATGTGGAAAAAGTTAATAAACAAAATTTTCAAAAACAAGATATGCAATGATTCTGTACCAAATGCTTATTTTCCTCTTTTCAAAATAAGAAAAAATAATAGTAGTATTAATGGCTTGATACAAAGTTTTAATAATTTTAAGATACTCTTTACAAAACTTACATTCCATATAAGAAATAGTTGAAATTATTGGAGGTGAAAAACAAAGTATCTAACATCTGAAATCTCGTATATGAGATCATATCATAGATGTTGCATTAGTGATATAAGTAGCGATGTGACATGTAGTGACAAAGGGAACGGTAAGCAAAATATGATTAAAAAGAGGAAAGACAATAATCTCATTTACAAAAGAGGTTTAATGATACCAATGTAAATTTAATGAGTGACGCCATGACACCTAATATTCCATCAACAAGCCTATCTTTCATCTTTGAATGAGCTTGTTGATTTCATCATCACCCTTGACCATATTCCAAAATACACATTGTCAATCCCACTTTGAAAATGAGGAAGTTGTAAACTTTTTACTAGTAAGTTACACACACACACACACACACACACACACACACACACACACACACACACACACACGTGCCCAAGGAGGTTCTACTTGAGCATGTACCCTCGAAAGATTGTATTGTAGACATATTTATTAAGTCCTTAGACAAAGAACTATTTGAGAAGCACAAGCTCTCCCTTAGGATGGAAAAAAACTATCATTAAGGGGGAAACAAGTTGGCTTTGAGGGGGAATGTGAAACATGAGGAAATGCCAACCTTGAACTTGGCCTAGATAATCAATTATAAAGCCCAAAATCCGTCCTTCCAAGAAACTTTTGATGTTTTCCAAGAGCCAAGAGGTGCCTAAATCCAAGGGGCATAATTGTAGAAGTTAATGGACTGATATGCAAGGTAATGGCTCGAGTAGACCTACCTCATACTCTCTCTCATTTGCAAAAGAGAGGCACCACAAGCTCCAAAGATAGCTTTATTTTGCCACACCTCATTATTGTGCTATGTGGATGTTTGGTCCTTCTATTATTAGCTATCAATACATGTCTAGGTCTTGTTGTCAATCACATTGATGCTCATATCACTTACTTTGGATGAATTTGATGTTTCATTAATTTTTCCAAGCATTAGAGAGATTGGTTGGCTTGTTGATCTCATCATTAAGCTTCACCATCTTTCTTGAAACTATCATAGTTTTTTCACCATTTTTTCCAATTTGTCTCCCAAGTATGAGAGGAACTATGCTATAATCCAAAGGAGCCACCAGCGCACTCTAAAAGAAGCTTCTACTTTTGATGTTAGCATATGTAACTTACTAGTAAAAAGTTTACAACTTCCTCATTGTCAAAAGTGGGATTGACAATGTATATTTTGGAATATGGTCAAGGGTATTGTTGAAATCAAAAAGCTCATTTAAAGATGAAAGATAGGCTTGTTGATGGAATATTGGATGTCATGATGTCACTCATTAAATTTACATTGGTATCATTAAATCTCTTTTGTAAATCAGATTATTCTCTTTCCTCATCTATGATATGATCTCATATACGAGATTTCAAATGTTAGATACTTTGTTTTTCATCTCCAATAATTTCAATTATTTCTTATATGGAATGTAAGTTCTGTAAAGAGTATCTTAAAATTATTAAACCTTTGTATCAAGCCATAAATATTATTATTTTTCTTTATTTTGAAAAGAGGAAAATGAGCATTTGGTATAGAATCATTGCATGTCTTGTTTTTGAAAATTTTGTTTATTAACTTTTTCCACATGATCACTAATAAGCAATCTATGGCTCATTAGTTTCATGATTTCATAAGCAACATCTTTTTGAAATACAAGGTGTTATGTGTGAAATAAATAATATTCAAATAGTGCTTGTGCAACTTTACAAAAGTGATGGTAATTATATAACAATGGAATAAATTCTTCTCAATTGGACATTCTGTGTTTGTGTGATGTAGGATATTCGGATATTCCAATACATCATCATCTCCACCAAATAACTCCTCTCTTTGTAGGAATGTGGTCATGTTAGCTATATCATATTTTGAAATTGCATAGATTTACATGCTAGCTTTTTGCAAATAAGTAAATAAATAACTATCTTTATGACATAAAAAAAATGCCCATAATATAAGATGATATTATATTATGAATTGACTCACTGCAGCGAATTGTGAACTGCAAAACCTAGCGAATCACAATTCGTTGCAACCATAACACACACACACACACACACACACACACACACACACACACACACACACACACACACACACACACACACACACATCTAATTAAGAAATGCTCTCATGATTTCCTTGCTTGTTTCGGTCACTATGATCACAATGAACGAACTATCTTGAGTTCTTTTGATCAAACTTCGTACAACACTCTTAATGTTAATAATGACAAAATTCATGTGAGCAGTCTTCTAATTCCCTCAATATGGTTGTCACTACTAACGGGTATGAAAAGTTGAAGTGCCATGAAATGATCATGAAGTTACTACTCATTGATGCTTAACTTTCATTAACGAGGTTTCATTGGAAGCGTACTACTTTTTGTTTAAACCTTTAGTTACACTTCAACTATTTCTCAAATAAATGGTATGATGGGTTTAGTTATATGACTTGGTTTAGACTTGTCTGTTAAAGTCTATATATACTTATTTGTGGATGGTAATGCCCTAACAATTTGAAATTGACAATGCCATTCTGAAAAGGGTAATGGCAGATAGTTTGAAACTCTTCTTTTAAACTAGTCTAAATTTAATTATCTATTTTAGTGGTACTTATGTAGTTGTTGACTTTCAAGCATCGATTATACATTGTTAACCTTATAATTTTGTAACTTTGAGTAGAGTTGAAACAATGTCTGACCTTTTACTCATGATATGGACAAAATTAGATCACCTAACCTCAGCAATGACTACTTGTTACGACATGGATAACAACTGAGAATATGTGTAGACACCTATAGTTCCCACAATAATGTCCCTGTTCTAACACGGTTGTTGTTGTGGATGGATGCAAGTGATCATATTCTCCTCAACTTGGAGCCTTTGCTGGTTGTTAGGTTTGGTCAATATGATATCTTTGACTGTAATGACTCTATACGATTTGATTTACTTTAAGATTCGTATCCTTGGTATTGTGGTGATGTGAGAAATTGGCAAAAATCTAGCTTGGTATTTTTTATGATAGAAGTTTGTAAAGTGAATCTCACATGTGTGGAGGATGTTTCCATGTGTGGAGAATTGTAAAGTAAATCAAAATGTTTGATATAGGGGTCTCATAGAATTTCATAGTCAAGCGTTTAGGTGTAGGATGTTGATAGGGTCAAATTTGACATAGATGGCAGATTATCCATTTCCACTTGTAATGCCACTATTGAGCCAAAATAGAGTAGGAGGCCAAACTCGTGCCAATTAGAGTGTAGACAAGTGTAATGCTTTTGTTTGATGAAGTTTAAGAGGTCCAATAGGATTTAGAGGTGGAACCATGTGTGGTCCAATAGAATTTGAGGTCTGCTTGAAAATGGTCCAATAGAATTTAGAGGTGCATGTATCAATGGTCCAATAGGATTAAGAGGTGGCAAAGTGTGGTCCAATCATAGTTAAGCATAGTGGTAGCTCATGGATCTACTTGTATCATTGTACTCCTCATTTGGATCTAATTGATTTTGAGATTGAGTGGATTTTGAGTGTAGGTGATTTTCTAGCTTTCTCTCTCTACTCGAAAGCTCATGATGGTTTTTCTCTCTCTACTTGAGGAGAGCAACTTGTTCTTACTATGGTTACTTTTTGAATACTTACGACACGTGTGAGTGAGAGTTGGAAGTGATTGAATGCATGTAGTAGTGTGTTTTTGCCATAGGATCTAAGATTGATCTTGAATCTCAATCTAGTCTTGATCTTGGTGCATCTACACACCTTAGAAGATCACAAATACATGTTGTGGACAATCCACACGTGTGAAATCACATTGGTATCAGAGCCTACCTAAGGTTATCATGCATTCTGATCCATTTGAGTGAAAACTATTCATCAATCTTGAGCTAGAAATTGTCAAGATCTATTTTCCTAGCTATCTTGTCCAATTTTGGATCAAAAGAGATCAATAGGGCATTGATTGGGTCTGACCTGGTACTGTACGAAATCAGGTGCTCAGACACGTGTGAGGAACATCCAATTTCAGTTTGGGAGTTCTCTTTCATGTTTGATCCAAAAATCTTGCTAGATAGCTTGTTTTGAAGCTATTTTTGTCTAGTTTCTTTGATCTTCACTTCTTATGCATACCAAAGGATCCACTCAAAAAGATTTACAAACTTCTCAAGTGATCTAGTACCTTTCCAAGCTATTTTTTGAGGAGGAGTGTGAGAAATTGGCAAAAACCTAGCTTGGTATTTTTTATGATAGAAGTTTGTAAGTGAATCTCACATGTGTGGAGGATGTTTCCATGTGTAGAGAATTGTAAAGTAAATCAAAATGTTTGATATAGGGGTCTCATAGAATCTCATAGTCAAGCGTTTAGGTGTAGGATGCTGATAGGGTCAAATTTGGCATAGATGACAAATTATCCATTTCCACTTGTAATGCCACTATTGAGCCAAAATAGAGTAGGAGGCCAAACTCATGCCAATTAGAGTGTAGACAAGTGTAATGCTTTTGTTTGATGAAGTTTAAGAGGTCCAATAGGATTTAGAGGTGGAACCATATGTGGTCCAATAGAATTTGAGGTTTGCTTGAAATTGGTCCAATAGAATTTAGAGGTGCATGGATCAATAGTCCAATAGGATTAAGAGGTGGCAAAGTGTGGTCCAATCATAGTTAAGCATAGTGGTAGCTCGTGGATCTACTAGTATCATTGTACTCCTCATTTGGATCTAATTGATTTTGAGATTGAGTGGATTTTGAGTGTAAGTGATTTTCTAGCTTTCTCTCTCTACTCAAGAGCTCATGATGGTTTTTCTCTCTCTACCCAAGGAGAGCAGCTTGTTTTTACTAAGATTACTTTTTGAATACTTCCCACACGTGTGAGTGAGAGTTGGAAGTGATTGAATGCATGTAGTAGTGTGTTTTTGCCATAGGATCTAAGATTATCTTGAATCTCAATCTAGTCTTGATCTTGGTGCATCTACACACCTTAGGAGATCACAAGTACATGCTGTGGACAATCCACACGTGTGAAATCAACAGTGATAATGTGCAATTTTGTTTATATTTGTTAGGTTAAAAAACACACACACCACTCATGTGTTGGAGAGGATTCCCCTCAAAAATCCAACTATACTTGGCTGGATTTGCCTTGTAACATTTCACCAAGAATACTGGGTTTTTAGTGTTTCAGAGTTACTATTGACATTACTATCTTACATGGGTTTGTACTTGTCTTTCATTATCATGTCCCCTACTACACTAGTAATTATAATGTGTATTGACAAGGTAATTTCATTGACAAGTTCAAGTATGTGATTTTCTAACCATATAGCCTCCTACATTCTGGTTGTAAGAGTTGAGAAATGTTTCTCAGACAGTTATGTCACTGCTAGACTGGTGTAAACTTCGGCTAGTATTGTTAATGTCTTGAGTGTTTATCTCGGTTCTAGAATGCTATTGAAAAATCTTAGGACATATTTGATGGCATCATCTGTGAGAAAAATATGGTTGTCTTTGACTATGATGACACTATACAAATTTGATTGACTTTAAGATTCATATGTGTTGTATTGTAGCGATCATGTTTAGTTTTGTTTAGATTTGTTAGGTACAAACACACACACACACACACACACACACACACACACACACACCACTCTTGTGTTGGAGAGGATTCCCCTCAAATATCCAACCATACTTGTGTTCAAATCCTAATGATCACTAGTCGTCACTCCCCGAGTAATCATATTCATCCCTGTTGGCTCACAACCATGGGCATGCGGGGTCCACATCACCCCGTAATGCACTCCATGCCCTCAGGATATGTACCACCACTGGGTACACTCCATGCCACCTACCTACAAGTAGGCTTGACCCGTCCCTGGGTCACCATCCTACTATCCAAGCTGATCGCGAAAGCATCACCTACTCCTCCTGGCTCCTAGTAGTATCGGTCGCTCTCCCTGGCCGCCCGACACCATGCCAACGCAAGCTCATCCATGACTCACTGCTCACAGGATCCCAAGACCAATGTCTCCCTTATCGTATTGAGATATATGGCTATGAGTGGCTCCCTCTAGGCTATCTGATCTCACCACCTGTGAATCTAAACCATACAGGTTCCAATACTTGTGCCAAGCCTAGACTCTTGCAAATACAACCAAATGCATGAAAGCTAAATGTAGCTTATCCAAGCCCGTGATGATAGATGCCTCCCCATCGATGCCAATGCCAGCCCCCTACTGTAATGCCATCCTGTACTTCCAAATGAGCATACCATGAAGTTCTCAACATCATTGTCCCCTTAAGTAGATCGCTAGCAAAACACCCATCATAGTGTTTGCCCTCCAATCACACCTAACCGTGCGATCTCCATTAGCTCTCCATCCTAGAGCTGGCTCCCAAACCTTTACACTTTGTGCATTTGTGTTTGTAGTGTCCTGATTCCATCATGAATCGCCTCTGTAAGTCATGTCCAATGACTCAAGTCCAATATAAAAAAGCTACACCCTGGTGATTATCCCATGTCATCCTATAGTATATTTCTATCAGGTATCCCATGTCATCCTCAATCTCGAAGATCTGAACATCTACCCTGTAGTGCCCACATGTATTCCCCCAAGCTAGCTCCAAGCTACTCTTGTGAATGATTTCAAACCATTCCTTGAGAATACACTGAGATGTGAATTCCAAAGCCACCATCAAGTCCCTCACATGATGTGACATGCCAATATCCCTCCAAGTGAATCTGTGAGATCTTCCATGGCCCAAACCAGATGATTTGCACATTGTCATCACTAGAATCTACATCCCTGATGCAATACTGATATGGAAAATTGACTTGACTTACCCAGAAGAGGCTATTGAAGTGTACCTCCTCGATGACAAACCTGATACACTGCTCCACAACTAAAATGACTTGATTTGAAATGACTTACCACTACAAATACCACAAAACATCACACTCACCACTCACCACTCACCATGAGCATCCAAAGTGTGATCATTGACCCATTCTTCATCCTCCATGTGTCTCACACACAGTTCGTCCAATGCAAGTCCGTTATTTTGCCCAATGGCTTCCAACTAGCACCATCTTGCACTTCCATCACCCCCGATCGCCTATTTGTGTGTACCTCCAAGCTAGCCCATATTTCCCTCCAAATGAAAAATTTCCAAGCTACAAATGTGTGTGTCAATGCAGCTATCACCTGACTCGTGACATTGTCACTGTTGACCATATTGTGAAAATTGTCAACATTTCCTAGCTAGTTTGAGGCCTAAATTGCCAAATTTTGGAAAAACTTTTGGTGTTGTAGTTTCACACGTGTGAACCAGGCCTAAAGTTTTCTATTTACTATATTTTTTTCCAATATGAAGGAGTGTCAAACTTCAAGACCTTAAAAATAACACCAAAATCATGTTATTTGGACATATAGGCCAAAATTGGCTATTTTAGGCTACTGGTGCCCTAAAATTGGGTCCTAAGTTCTAGAGAGAGGAGAGAGAGTCATCTCTCTGAAATTTCTGGAGAACAGGTTAGAGAAACTTATTGTATTGTTGAGAGAGTCAATAGATCATTGTCACAGTTTCTTCCTCCATTGTGAACATTGGTTGGTGTATTATCTTCAAGCTCTTGTGTATGATCTTAAGAGGTTTCCAAAAGTGGTAGGCTGCTATTGGGCACCCTATTTGTTGCTATTTTGGTTGCCATCAGTACATTCTATTAGTTTCTTTTGTCCCTTGATTGCTTTGTCAAGCTCAAAGGTAGCATTAGGATGCTTTGCCATTTCTAGCTTTTGTGCAAGTAACTCTTCACACCATAACTTGATTTGGTCACTTGCTAGAAAGTTTGAGAGCTTAAGCAAGAGTGTGTCAAGTTTTTTGAGTTTGTAGTCCATTCTTAGTGTCTGCAAAGTGTTGCATGTGTCTCAATCTTCCTTTCTATGCTTGGAAACTAGCCAGGTTCCAAATAGAAGTGTTTTAGGGTCCTAGATCTTCTGAGATCTCCTTATCCACAAAATCTAAAGTTGAAGAATCATTATATTCATGGATTCCAATGGTGGGATCATGTTAGAAACTAATGATAGGTTGAGTTCATCAAACTACTCTACCTGGAAAGTGAGGATGGAGTCCTTACTTGAGTTGAATGAAATCATGGACATAGTTACAGGAACTGAAGAGAGACCACCCACAGTTCAAGAGGAACAAAGGTTTGATAAGAAGGCTAAAAGGGCTCTTCATATCATTAAAATGAATGTTACCAATGAACTTCTCAAGGAAGTTGGTAAGAGTCAAAGTGCAAGTGAGGCATAAAATGCCTTCAAGAAGCTCTTTGAATTAAAGTCCACATCTAGGGTATTGACCCTAAGGAGGCAAATATTTTCTAGTAGGCAAAGAGAGGGAGAAAGTTCTCATGCATTTGTCTTGAGGGTTAAGTCCTTAAGTGATGATCTAGCATGCATTGATAAAAGCATAAAAGATGGTGAAATAGTCCAGGTTATGTTGAATGGTTTGCTAGATGGACATGCTAACCTTGTGCAAAGTAAAGATGAAGAAACATTGAGTTTCTGCTTTTACAGCCTTAGTATTTTTCCTTGTATTTTTGGACTGCTACATATTTTAATTAGTTTTTGCACAGTCTACATTTTTTAACTATTTCGTTGCACTGTTTGCATTTTTGGGTCATGAGGAAAATTCATCCCTAGGTCTAAAACTCTTGGTAAATAACTCTGGCAACTTTTCCTGACACTGTCGCATTTTTTGCATTTTTGCAAAAAAGACGACACTGTCTTTAAATGCCTTAGAAATGTTTTCTAGCCTACTGTCGCGTTTTTCACCTTTTGGAAAAAAGCGACACTTGCCCTTAGAAATGTGACACTACCCTTAGAACTGGTTTCTACCCTCATGGTTGGCTTTTTCGCCTTTAAAAAAAAAGCGACACTGTCTTTAAATGCCTTAGAAAGTTTTAGGGCCTACTGTAAGGTTTTTTGCCTTTCGAAAAAAAGTGACACTTGCCCTCTTAAAAAAGCAACACTGGCCCTTAGAAAAGCAACACTGCCCTTGAAAAAGCAGCACTGCTCTTAAAGTCGCAAAAAATGTCTTTTAGCAAAAATGCGAAGGTCTGTAGCGTGAAGGCACTGTGTAATGGGAAGAAGGTAGCTAATTCATGAAAAGCTGAAATCAGTTTTGTTTAAGACTAATGCATTTTCTTTTGATTAGATCTCTTAATTTAATCAGATCCTTGGATTGATCACATAAAGGATCAACGAAGGATATAGACAGATATATACAGAGTATACAGTTTCCCGAACGCAGCATTCGGTGAGGCGCGTATCAAGAAATAAATATAGATCTAGTAGTATCTAGTTCCTTTCATGAGAAGAGAACACCTTTCTCACGCCAACGCGCTGATCTGGAAAACATATAGCACTCAAGAAAGAATTTCAATGTACACTCGATTCTGATATTATAGACAAGTACATCCTTTTTTGTTCAATGTGTAATTTGTGAATGTTGCGATGCTTGTTCAATTTTATCAGTAGATATATTTTTGCTATCATTAAGACATCATCTGTTGTTCATAAAATTATAGTCAAATTAGCAGTAGTTGTTTGTCGTTCAGAGGATGATTGATCGCAGGTTGAGGCAGTAGCCTTATCCGACAGATTGACTCCATCTGAGCTTCATTGAAATTCTCGCACAGAGATGCTGAGAGAATTTCCCTTAGTGGTATCAGAGCGTCATGATGTTTATGAGATTCCATCAGTGGTATCAGAGCATCTTGACGTTTCTGATATGTATGTTCTCACACTGCAGAAAGATCTGCTATTAGTTGCTAGAATAGTAGATGCAGGCATGCGTGTGACAATCATAGATCAGACATGCAATGTGATTGATGCCAGCTCCAGTACACTCATTACACAAGGTAGACAAAGAGGAAACTTGTATCACTTGAAGGTACGACTACCGATAGAACAGGCTCATCAAGTCCGTAAGTCTACAAACGTTTTGTGACACAGGAGACTATGCCACACAAACCCACTAGCGCTATACAAAGCGAGCCAGTACAACACATTCACAGGAGTGAACGTCAAGGCTGCAAACCTGACAACCTGTGACACATGCAACAATGGGAAGATGTCACGTATACCTTTCATGAAAGATTCTTTCAGAGCGACGAAACTTTTGGAGCTGATACATCAGACGTTTGCGGACCCTTTGATGTACTATCTGTCGAGAGATCAAGATATCATATCACCTTTATTGATGATTACAGTAAGTTTGTTGTTGTCTCTTCATCCACAACAAATTTGAAGCTCTTGATAAGTTTACAGAATATGTAAACTAGGCTGAAGTGGACTAAAAGGAAAGTCAAACAGATTAGGACTGATACGGGAGGAGAATACATCTCCAACCTATTTATCGACTTCTGTAAAAGTCGAGGCATTCGCCATAGGAAGAGAGTAGTCTACACACCACAACATAATGGTGTAGCGCAGAGGAAGAACATAACTCTCATGGAAGTTGCAAGATCTATGATGGCCTATTTGAAGGCATCAAGATCACTATGGGCTGAGGTAGTAGCTATAGCCGCCTACCTACAGAACAGGACAAGCAAATCAGGCGTTGTTCACACTATCCCACACGAGGTATGGTGAAGAAGCAAGCCCAATCTAGCTCATATTTGGATCTTTGGATGTGTAGGATACGCACACATACCAGACAAGAAGAGGAAGAAGCTAGACAAAAAGGTGGAGCAAGGATTCTTGGTTGGCTATGATATATACTCTGCATATTACAGAGTATACATGCCTGAAACCAATGAAGTGAAGTTCTTAGAAGAAGTACTACGACCTACCCACATCAACAGAGGGAGTGGACCCTGAGCATCTAGATGAAGATACTCAAATTTCAGCTGAACTGAATGATAGTTCAGACGACGAGCAAACCAACATATTGGAAGTACCCATTACACCGGCAATACACCGAGGTCCTGCAGTCAGCAGGCAGGACAAAGGCAAAGCAGTTGATGAGTTTGTATTATCTCCAAGGAGATCTGCAAGACAAAGAAGGGCACCAGTCAGATATTCATCTTCTGCTCAACAAGAATTCTGTGGATTCAACAATGAACCACAAACTTATGAAGAAGCCATCAACTGTCCAGGCAAGGACAAGTGGATCAAGGCCATGGAAGACGAAATGGCCTCCATGAAGCAAAACAAGGTATGTGAAAAATTGCCTACATTGGCAAATCTAGCCATGTAGAATATTGTATATTTTGTTTTGTTAGCACTTGTCAATCCCCACCTAATGAGGTTACCACGAGTCAAGAGGAGTGGTTGTGTCCATTTGGTAGTGATTCCTACTTTGTAAGATCTAGACCTTGATTTATGATGAGATTTGTATCTACCATGCACCTACCAAGCATGACTCTTGGATCTAGGCTAGGGTTTTCACTTTAGGGCAAGAAAGGTGAGTCTACTTCCTTATTACATGCTGGATTTTCACCTAAATTTGCAAAGGAAGTGTCTTTTACTATGTATTTCCATTCTCCATAGTGAGGAGATAGAAACTTTTTGGAGCCTCAAGGAAAAACTCGGATTTCCTCTCATTGTATAATGATAGTGATTGATTCCAATGAAACCCAGCTTTGGCACACATTAACCTCTGTCTACAGGCCATACAGCAGCCTCATTTTCACACATGTGAAGTCGGATTTCAGTTTATGATCAATGCTTTGATCGTCTCTACTTGTTTTCTATCAAGCTACTCAACTAGATCTTGTTTTTGGTTGACTAGTATCTGATAGAATGTTAATCAAGCACACAATCAATCTTGTAGATCATTCAAAGATCCATTTATGGTCCTTAGTATTGTACTTTCAACATGGTATCAGAGCCAAGTACAAGCCTATTGATCAGTGTTTAAGACTAATCCAATTTTAGCAGGTTTTTGGTGCAAAAAGCTAGTATTGGAAGGGCGAGCTGGTATCCTGGAATTGGTGAGAGGATTTGATCCCAAAATTCTTCAGAATTGAAATTCATACTGTTCACATGTGTGGGCAACTCTGAACCATCATTAAGACCCCTATATTCATTGGATCACTGTGATTTCATCTGGAGTCAATTTGATGTAATTTTTGGTGCAAATCCTAGGATAAGCTACCAAGATCACTTGCCATTAATTAGTTCTGGATTTGATTCATGATAACTAATTAATCAACACTGAATCTAGGCCCTCTTAAAGTGAAAAACGGGTCTTGAAAGTACGTCAAAGTGAAAGAGAGGGATAGAGTCATTCTATTGTCCAAAAATAGGCAAGATTGGCAAGATTTGCTTGAGAATAGTTTTCACTTCATCTTATGTTCATTCCAACCTTGTGAGGGAGTGATAGAACTGTGACTACAAGTCCATCTATTGGATTAGAAATCAAATTTGAATGGAACACTGCAAGTTAGAAACCTTTGTGAGTTTCAAGTTCAATCAAGTTTATATCTTGTGTGTAGAATTTCACTAGTAAGATGGGATCAATTGGAGCATACCTTCTAGAAGCTAGTGAGAGGTTAAAATCTACCAATTATGCTATTTGGAAAGTGAGGATGGAGTCACTCATGGTGCTCTAGGATCTTTATGAGTTTCTAATTGATGATGAAGATGAACCTCTAGGTGCACAGGAATTAGTGTGATACAAGAAGAGATCTAGGCTAGCACTTCATTGTGTAAAAATGAATGTGAGCAATGATATTCTAAGGGAAGTATCATCATGTAAAAGTGCTAAAGAGGCTTGGGAATATTTAAAATCAATCTATGAGTCTAGTAGCACTTCGAGGGTTCTCATGCTTAGGAATCAGATTATGCAAAGCATGAAGAGGAGTGATGAGAGTACACAAGATTATGTGCTCAGAATCAAGTCTCTCAATAGGGACTTAGCTTCCATTGGAGAGAAGATTCAAGATGGAGAGCTTTTTCAGATTGTCCTTAATGGTCTAGGGAATGGCTTTTCTAATTTGGTCCAAAGCTTTGCAATCCAAGACACTTTGCCCACTATAGAAAAGCTTCATAGTGTATTAGTGGCTAAAGAGTGTAGGATGATGCACACCAATGCAAGAATGAATTCTATGTCTCTGCAGGATGGTGATGAGAAAGAAAATTTCTCATTCAAAGGCAAGAAGAAGACCAATGACAAGAAGAAGCATTTCAAGGAGACCAAAGAAGACGACGATGCTTCAAGCTCAAAGGGCAAGATCAAGGACAAGTCCAAGTTCAAATGTTTTTTGTGGAAAGAAAGGACATTTTGCATCAGAATGACTTAAGAAGAAGAAGGCACAAGAGAGCAAACAAATCAACATTGCACATCAGGAGGAGGAGGAGGATGAAGAAGAGTCATCTTTGATGGCTTCCAACAAACCTCCATCATCCAAGAGCAACACCAATGATTCTTGGTGGATTGATAGTGGGCTAGTTCCCACGTGACACATCAAAAGGACATTTTTTCCACTTTACTTTCTTACAATGATGTACATAGATCAATCTATACTACAAGTAGTCAAAAATGTAAGATAAGTGGAATAGGAACCATTCCATTTTATGTTGGATCATCCAAAAGGATGAATCTTGAGAATGTTCTTTATGTTCCTAAGTTAACTAGGAATCTGCTTAGTGTTGGTCAATTAATGGATAATGGCCTTGATGTACAATTTAAGCATGGAGTTTGCTCCATCCTTAGAAATGATGAATGTATAGCCAAAGGCTTTAAGCAAGGTAGATTGTTTAAGCTTGATGCTAATATTGCAGTGGAGAGTGTTAACTTGGCAAAGGTGGAGATATCAAAGGTGGAACTATGGCACAAAAGGTTGGGCCACCCCAACTTCAAAGCCATGGAATCTATGTGTGCAAAGAAGCTTGCACTCGGCCTCCCCAAGCATTTGTCAAAGTGTGGGAAGATATGTGAAGCATGTAGCCTCTCAAAGGCTCACAAACTACCCTTCTCAAGATCTACATCAAGATCAAGCTCTCATCTTGAACTCATCCATTCGGATGTTCATAGCTTTTCACATGAGTCTAATGGTGGTGCCAAGTATTATGTAATCTTCATTGATGATTATTCTAGATATTGTATCCCTTGTCTAGCAAATCAATGGTGATTGATTCTTTTGTAAATTTCAAGACTTTGGTAGAAAATCAACTTAGTACCAAGATTAATGTATCTCTTGGATTATTAATGTATTTGTGGGTGTTTGTTGGATTATTCTTCTTCTTACCAATTGTCTAATCGGTTTTAATTTTCATCCATTGTTTATCCAGTTTTACGAATTTTTTTGTGTGTTTAACAGTCTGCAGAATTACAAGTGTTTTTACACAATCTGCAGAATTACACGAAGTTTACGACAGTGTCGCAATTTTTTGCCTGACAAAAATCTCGTGAAAAAAATGCAATGTCACCTTTTTCTCATTTTTCGCCCGTCAAGAATCTCGTGCAAATATGCAGTCGCATTTTTCGCTTTTTCCAAAGAGCCTCAAATGTTAAGGAAATGACTCTGGCAAGGTGTGGGGCAACCCTAAATGAGTTTTAAGGGCACCTTCGCCTTTTTCGCTTTTTTGCGAAAAACCCGACAGTGTCGTTTATGGCTATTTTAGTTCATTTTTGCAGAGCTACAATTTTGGTTCATTTATGCAGATAGAACGTTTACGGCCAATTTCACCACTTATCAACAATCAATGACAAGGACCGGATGGATGCCAGCGAATCACCAGCCAACTGGCGATCGCAATTGACGACTTAAATTCTTAGTATCAATAGATGTTCATATTCATACAGATTAATTTATTGAAATTCAAAATTATCTGAAGCGTTTTGAATAGTTAGCTCTCTCTCTCGAGCCTGCGAGCTTGAACACTCCTAAGCATTCTAGCTCACTTCTTAGAGTTGTTTTAGAGATTGCTATTGCGCTATTGCTCATCAGCATTGAGCATTAATTCAGACTTTCATTTTTAGCCGCTTAGAGATAGCATAGAGTACATGGCTTCAATCCGCAACTTATTGTACTCATTCACTTATGTTTCATTTTGAATCAATACTATTCTTTATTACATTCAGTTTTGTCTCAGAATGTATGCGTTTCTGTATTTCTTTATGACTAATTATTTGTCTGATAATCTTCAATGCTTCATTATTTGGTTACGTAATCATTATAGTACTGACGATTTCAAAGTTAGTTACTATGAGCTCAAACATAATTTCTATCACTATTGTCTTGTTTAAAATTGATAGGCGTAGTCATCCATTGGAAAGATGAAGATAGTTTATTTCGCCATGCACAAAAGGTTTTCTTTTTAGACACATGAATTATTTTCATTCGTTTTTTTCGAGTTAGTATAGAGGCTTGCTAGAAAGTTTTGGACAATGTGGATATTGATGCTTCCACTAAGTACCAAAAATTTTGAACCAAGAATCTGAACGAAAGCTCTAATACTTCATATCTTTTGCGATATCAAATTGATATCATACTCATCAGTTCTTTTCAACCTTTCAGTTTCAGAGAATAGATTTCTTACTGTTGGCATTACCACATCTTAGCATCATCGATACAATCGAAAGACTAAGTTCTAGATGGATTCTCAAAGTAAAGCTAGTCTTATCACAGATAAGCTGAATGGATCCAATTATTATTTGTGGAAATTTAAGATGAAGACCTTGCTAATTGCCAACAAATTATGGGATGTTGTTATAGGTACAGAAGTAAAACCTAAAGACGACGACAGTGACAATACATCACTTCCTATTTGCCTCAGTCAAATGGTCTTGCTGAGAGAAAGAATAGAACCTTAGTTGAATCGACAAACTGCATGTTATCACATGCGACACTTCCGAAGTCCTTCTGGACTGAAGCTGTTTCAACAACAACCTATATTCAGAACAGATGTTCTACTAAAGGCCTCTCAAACAAAACACCATTCAAAGTTTGGACATATACTAAACCTTCTTTATCAAATTTACGAGTTTTTGGATGTACTGCTTTTGCGCAGATACCTCGTGATCTCAGGAAGAAGCTCAACTTCCAGAGTATCAAGTGTGTTTTCATCAGCTACACTATTTCATATCAAGCCTACAAGTTGTTTGATCCCATCGAGTTGAAGATATCCACTAGTTGGGATGTCATCTTCATCGAACATCAGTTTCAAGACCTCCAAGGAAACGGCAGTTCCCATGTAGCCGACCTATCAGATTCTCCTGACGCTTTGAACTTTCCAGTTTTGAAGATGACTATTCCCATTGAAGGACCAAGCTCTTCTATTTTCGATGAACAATGAATGAATGGTGGATCAAAAGATGACGATGTTGTAGTTCAGCAACTATAGTATGATAGAAACGATCTACTTCTTGTATTACCCAGAAGATCTTCAAGGACTAGCAGACTACCTAACCGGTATATTGACAAGTCTGCAACATATCTTGTTCAAAAACCGACGTCTATCCAAGAGGCACTCAGTCAGCTTGACTCAGATCTCTAGAAAGAAGCTATGGATAAAGAGTATTCATCTCTTATCAAGAACCAAACGTGGACAATTGTCAAATTACTTGCTAGTAGAAACATAGTTGATTGCAAATGATTTTCAAAGTCAAGTACAACGCAGATGGAAGCATCAACAAAAGAAAGGCACAATGTTATCTTCTGAATTCGACATGACTGATTTGGACGAAGCCCATTTCTGCCTTGGTATACAAATCCACATAGACAGAAAACAGAAGTTGATCTACATTACACAACAGAGGTACATCTACAACATTTTAGTCAAATATAATATGATCAATTGCAAGTTAGCTCTCTCACCGATGGAACCATGACTCAAATTGTCAAAGGACTAGTGTCCCCAAACAATTCATGAGAAGCAGCAGATGTGTGAGCATCCTTAGCATTCTATTATAGGATCTCTTATGTCGCAATGATCTGTACCAAGCCAGATATAGCTTTTGAAGTTAGCTCTCTCAGTCAGTTTATGATTAATCCTAGTATAACACATTGGAAGGCTCTTATCGGAGTCATGAGATATCTTTGAGCTACTATGGACTTTTGCATTTGTTATGGAGCAGTCGGCAACGACAAACTCAATTATCTTAGTGGTTACACATATGCAAGTTGGGCAGAAGATGTAGACACTCGTAGATCTACTTCGGATTTATATTCTTCCTCAACAATGGTCCAATTTCCTGGAACTGTCGCAAGCAATCTTTGATAGCTCTATCTTCCACTGAATTAGAGTATATCACAGCCTCTCAAGCTACAAAGAAAACAATTTGGTTCAGAAACTTACTCTCAGATATTGGTCTGAATCAATATGCCCTGACGACATTATTTTGTGATAATAAAAGTGCCATCGCTTTATCGGCCAACCCTAGATTTCATTCTAGGAGTAAGCACATTGAACTGAAGTATCATTTTGTCAGAAGCAAAGTTCTCAATGAAGAGGTCAGATTGTAGTACTATAGAACGCAAGACATGATAGCAGATGTTTTTACTAAAGCATTAAGTTTGGAGTCACATAGAAGATTCTGTGTAGAACTAAGTTTGAAGGTCAAGGCATTCAAGAATTCAGATTAAGGGGGAGTGTTGGATTATTCTCCTTCTTACCAATCATCTAATCGGTTTCAATCTTCATCCATTGTTTATCCAGTTCTGCAGATTTTCTTGTGTGTTTACACAATTTGCAGAATTACAAATATTTTTATACAGTCTGCAAAATTACATGGAGTTTACGACAGTGTCGCATTTTTCACTTGACAAAAATCTCGTGAAAAAATGCAGTCTCGTCTTTTTCGCATTTTTTGCCTGCCAGGAATCTTGTGCAAATATGCAGAGTCACAATTTTTGCTTTTCCCAAAGAGCCTCAAATGTTAAGAAAATGACTCTGGCAAAGTGTGGGGCAACCCTAAATGAGATTTAAGGGCACCTTCGTCTTTTTCACTTTTTTGCAAAAAACTCGAAAGTGTCGCCTGTGGCCGTTTTAGTTCAATTCTGCAGAGCTACAGTTTTGGTTCATTTATGTAGACAGAACGTTTACGACCTATTTCACTGCTTATCAACAATCAATGACAAGGACCGGATGGATGCCAGCGGATCAACAGCCAACTGGCGATCGTAATTGACGACGTAATTTCTTAGTATCAATAGATGTTCATATTCATACAGATTAATTCATTGAAAATCAAAATTATCAGAAGCGTTTTGAATAGTTAGCTCTCTCTCTCTCTCTCTCTCTCTCTCTCTCTCTCTCTCTCTCTCTCTCTCTCTCTCTCTCTCTCTCTCTCTCTCTCTCTCTCTCTCTCTCTCTCTCTCTCTCTCTCTCTCTCTCGTCTGTGAGCTTGAACACTCCTAAGCATTCTAGCTCACTTCTTAGAGTTGTTTTAGAGATTGCTATTGCGCTACTACTCATCAGCATTGCGCATTAATTCAGACTTTCATTTTTAGCTGCTCAAAGATAGCATAGAGTACAAGGCTTCAATCCACAACTAATTGTACTCATTTACTGTTAAAAATTCACAATTCTAGCTTGACTAGTTTTGGTCATATGACTTGTAAATAGTTAGATGGTCATGATGTGGCTTGTCACACGTGCCAAATAGCATAGGATTCCATTCATAAGGATGTTCTCAAGTAGACCTAGGTGTTAGAACCTTTGGAATGAGTCCAAATTATGCTTAGATACAAGGGAGAAAAAATAGGAGCTATTTTTGGTAATTTTTGCATTGTTGAGGGATCTCCAAGATTTCAACCCTAACTTGGTAGGGATGAAAGATCCACCAAAATTAGCATTATGGATAGGTTTAGGGCTACTCATACCTGCCCAAAACCGTGATGGATCATGTATATATAGATGATGATATCTCACCAAAATCAATCAAGCAATTTCATGTTTTTTTCTCTCATAATGGTGCAATTGCTCTCTATGTTCATAATTGTTTGAGTACTTGTGATTACTAATGATTATAGGATTGAATGTAGGTCTGGTGTACAGTACTCAGACTGTGGGAGGCCGTACTTTCACACGTGTGAAGCCTTCTTCAAGGATTTGGGCCATTTAGTGAGGTTCAAGCATAGATTTTTGATGGATTTTGATGGTTCAACTTGTGCTAATCTTATGAAATCATAATCTATTGTTTCCCTCATCATTTCAAGTGTTTTAGGATCCTTATTTGCTGTAATTTTTACATGGTATCAGAGCCTAAAGGTTAAAATGAGCTAAATCCTTGGTTTTCATTCAATTTGATCACAATTTTTGATCTAAATCTTGTGTAGATTGGATCTTAGCATCTAGTATTGATTCTAGAACTCAAAGTGAGTCAAATACATTGGAGATTGGTGTTGTGTGACTTAATTTTCAGGTGTTTAGGTGTCTAAAACCAAAGGCAAAGTTGAATTCAATTCACATTACCAAGATAGCAAGTTTTGCTTGCTCCAAGCATTGATTTCTAAGCGAGTTTTGGAGGTGATTTCATAAAGGAGGCTTTCTAGCATTCAAGGAGAGAGAATATCAGAGTTTTGGGGACTCTTCAAGGCTGTTATAAGGTGTAGTAGACACCTCCTAAAGTGATTTAGGTTCAGTCCAACCATTGCTTGACTTATGTACCAAATTAGATCAATTTTTCATCAATTTTGATCATTTTTTGCTTGTGATTGGATAGTAGATTGTGTTGCATCCTCATTAAGTTCCATTTAGATCTTCTACAAGTGATTTTGGAAGTATATTAGGTTGCTAAAATTCACTCTTGATCAGATCATTTGGAAGCTTTAATGCTCTTTATAGAAAGAGGGGCAATTCTACTAGTATTGTCCACTTCAATCAAGCAAGTGCATTGTTTCTAGTATTCTATGATTTGATTTTGTTAGAGATCATTCCTAGATCTTTATAGGAAGTCTATTACTGATATTTTCAGGTCCCTAAGAAGTGGGATAAGGTATATCTTCAATCGAATGAATAGAAGTAACCTTCATTTGTGTCAAGTCCTTGATTAGGAGACTAGATGACATCTATAAATGCATATCCTTTGGATACTAATGAAAGGCTCAACAAAACTAACTATTCCACATGGAAAGTTAGAATGGAATCCATCATGATCATGCAAGATCTGATGGAAATTGTAAATGGTAAGGAGGGTGAACCTATTCATCCTCAAGAAAAAGCCAAATACATCAAGAGGTGCAATGTTGCACTACATTTCAGAAAAATGAATGTTGCAAATGAACTCTTAAGAGAGGTAGGAGATTGCACTTCGGCTCAAGATGCTTGGGAGACTTTGCAAAAGGTCTATGAATCCAAGAACCAAACTAGAATGTTAGCTTTGAAGAATCAAATCTATAAAAGCTATTAAAAGAAAGGAGAGAGTGCACATACTTTTGTCCTAAAAGTAAAGGAATTGAACAAAGAGCTAGCCTTCATAAGTGATCCTATCAAGGATGAAGAGCTTGTTCAACTCATATTGAATGGACTAAGCTTTGAGTTTGACAATTTGGTTCAGGGATATGCAATTATGGGTAAGCTACCCATACTTGAAGAACTCCAAGGCACACTCATGGCCGAGGAAAAGGAGCCAAATGCAAGAGAGGATGGATAGACTTTCCATCCAAGGTGGAGATGACCAAGCTCTCTTCACCAAAGGCAAAGGCAAATCCAAAGGCAAAGGATCAACATTCAAGAAGTCTTCAAAGCTTGAGGATCAAGAAGGACCCTCAAAGGCATCTCCATCAACCACCAAAGTCAAGAAGGACAAATCAAAGGTGAAGTGCTACTATTGTAGCAAGATGGGGCTTTATGCCTCAGAATGCTTCAAGAGGAAGCAAGATCAAAGCCAAGCCAACATGAGCAAAGAGGAGGAGGAGGAGAGTTCACATGAGGACTCTCTCATGATGTCCATATTTTCTTCAACAAGTTTCAAAGGAGAATATCCTTGGTGGATTGACTCGGGTGCTAGTTCACACATGACTAGTAAAAGGGAGTTTTTCTCTTCTCTCTTATCTTATGATGGACCTATAAAGTCTATCTATACAACAAATGATGAAGCTTGTAAGATCGAAGGAGTTGGTAGCATTCTCCTTTGCTTAGGATCTTCCAAAAAGATCAACATAGAAGGTGTTTTGTACATTCCTACAATAACAAAGAATCTACTAAGTGTTGGCCAAATGGTAGACAATGGTTTCAATGTTGACTTTGCTTCAAATGAATGTTTCATCAAGAAGAAGGGTAAGATAGTGGCTAAGGGCACTAGACTTGGCAAAATTTATAAGTTGGATGCATTTGTGGATACTAATGTTGTCATGTTGGCCGAGAAGAGCAAGATATCTACCTTTACTTTATAGCACAAAAGACTTGGACATGCCAACTCGGGTTCCATGGAGGGGCAATTCTACTAGTATTGTCTACTTCAATCAAGCAAGTGCATTGTTTCTAGTATTCTATGATTTGATTTTGCTAGAGATCATTCTTAGATCCTTATAGGAAGTCTATTACTGATCTTTTCAGGTCCCTAAGAAGTGGGATAAGGTAGACCTTCAATCAAATCAATAGAAGTAACCTTCATTTGTGTCAAGTCCTTGATTAGGAGACTAGATGACATCTATAAATGCATATCCTTTGGATACTAATGAAAGGCTCAACAAAACTAACTATTCCACATGGAAAGTTAGAATGGAATCCATCATGATCATGCAAGATCTGATGGAAATTGTAAATGGTAAGGAGGGTGAACCTATTCATCCTCAAGAAAAAGCCAAATACATCAAGAGGTGCAATGTTGCACTACATTTCAGAAAAATGAATGTTGCAAATGAACTCTTAAGAGAGGTAGGAGATTGCACTTCGGCTCAAGATGCTTGGGAGACTTTGCAAAAGGTCTATGAATTCAAGAACCAAACTAGAATGTTAGCTTTGAAGAATCAAATCTATAAAAGCTATCAAAAGAAAGGAGAGAGTGCACATACTTTTGTCCTAAAAGTAAAGGAATTGAACAAAGAGCTAGCCTTCATAAGTGATCCTATCAAGGATGAAGAGCTTGTTCAACTCATATTGAATGGACTAAGCTTTGAGTTTGACAATTTGGTTCAGGGATATGCAATTATGGGTAAGCTACCCATACTTGAAGAACTCCAAGGCACACTCATGGCCGAGGAAAAGGAGCCAAATGCAAGAGAGGATGGATAGACTTTCCATCCAAGGTGGAGATGACCAAGCTCTCTTCACCAAAGGCAAAGGCAAATCCAAAGGCAAAGGATCAACATTCAAGAAGTCTTCAAAGCTTGAGGATCAAGAAGGACCCTCAAAGGCATCTCCATCAACCACCAAAGTCAAGAAGGACAAATCAAAGGTGAAGTGCTACTATTGTAGCAAGATGGGGCTTTATGCCTCAAAATGCTTCAAGAGGAAGCAAGATCAAAGCCAAGCCAACATGAGCAAAGAGGAGGAGGAGGAGAGTTCACATGAGGACTCTCTCATGATGTCCATATTTTCTTCAACAAGCTTCAAAGGAGAAGATCCTTGGTGGATTGACTCGGGTGCTAGTTCACACATGACTAGTAAAAGGGAGTTTTTCTGTTCTCTCTTATCTTATGATGGACCTATAAAGTCTATCTATACAGCAAATGATGAAGCTTGTAAGATTGAAGGAGCTGGTAGAATTTCCCTTTGCTTAGGATTTTCCAAAAAGATCAACATAGAAGGTGTTTTGTACATTCCTACAATAACAAAGAATCTACTAAGTGTTGGCCAAATGGTAGACAATGGTTTCAATGTTGACTTTGCTTCAAATGAATGTTTCATCAAGAAGAAGGGTAAGATAGTGGCTAAGGGCACTAGACTTGGCAAACTTTATAAGTTGGATGCATTTGTGGATACTAATGTTGTCATGTTGGCCGAGAAGAGCAAGATATCTACTTTTACTTTATGTCACAAAAGACTTGGACATGTCAACTCGGGTTCCATGGAGGCTATGATCAAGGAGGAGTATGCTTTAGGCCTACCAAGGTCTATTGGGAAGGAAGACAAGGTTTGTGAAGCTTGTGCCTTATCCAAGGCACATAAGAAGGTGTTTCCTAACTCCATCACAAAGTCATCTCATCCTCTTGAACTCATACACTCGGATGTGCACATTTCTAGCACCAAATCTAATGGAGGTTCATCCATGTTTTTAACCTTCATTGATGACTACTCAAGATATTGTTGGGTGTTCTTACTTTCCTTCAAGTCTCAAGTATTTGATACTTTTGTAAAGTTCAAGCTGTTTGTGGAAAAGCATCATAATCATAGCATCAAGATTCTTAGAAGTGACAATGGTGGAGAATTCATCTCCAATGAGTTCAAGGCCTTTTGTGAGGAGGAAGGGATCAAGAAAGAGACTTCTTGTCCTTACACTCCTCAACAAAATGGAGTTGCTAAAAGAAGGAATAGAACATTATGTGAATGTTCTAAGGCTTTAAGATTAGATGCTTGTTTTCCCAAATCCTTTTGGGGTGAGTCTCTTGTATGTGCAAACTACTTGATGAATAGGGTGTCTTGCAAAGCAATTGAAGACAAAACTCCTTATGAGATGTTGTATGGAAAGAAACCCAATCTTAATCATTGAAAGTTTTTGGGTGTATATGTTATGTGCATGTGCCATTGGAAACAAGAACTAAGGAGGATCCATCTTCCACAAGAGGGATCATGCTTGGATATGCAAGCTCAAGCAAGGGCTACAAAGTGTATCTCCCATCCTTAAACAAATTTGTTGTTTCAAGGGATGTCATCTTTGATGAACATCATATGCATATGCTTGAAGAAGGCTCAAGTGCTCCAACAATCAAGAAGAAGATGGCCGAGGAGCAAGATCTTGGTTTTGAGGAGGAGCTCATGGAGGAGCAAGCACCAAACCCACCTATCACACCAAGGAGATCTTCAAGGGCAAAAGTGGAGCCATCAAGGCTCACATATCAAGGCAAAGGACATCAAGTTGAGGAGGATATCTATATGGAGCAGCCACAAGGGTTCATCAAGCATGGAATGGAGAACAAAGTATGCCATCTCCAAAGAAGCATCTATGGCTTGAAGCAAGCCTCGAGATCTTGGAATTCAAGACTACATTGCTATCTTATTTCACTTTCTTTTGTTCAAAGTGAATATGATCCTACTCTTTACATTAAGTTTGATGATGTTGGTATTGTACTTTTACTCATTTATGTAGATGACATCATCATTAGTGGAAATAGTGTTGATGGTATTGAAAAAATCAAGATAGATCTATCCTTAGAGTTCAAGATGGTAGATCTAGGGTGTCTTCACTTCATCTTAGGCATAGAAGTACTTAGAGGGTCTGATTTTATCTTTATAAGTCAAGTAAACTATGCTCAAAGTCTTTTGAAGAAGTTTAAGATGGAAGTATGCAAAAGTGTTGACACACCAATGGAGCAAGATGTAAAAGTGGCAAATGAAGATTATGAAAGATCCTTCATGGACATCACTTTGTTTAGGCAACTTATAGGTTCCTTAATGCGGATCACTATAACTAGACCAGATCTTAGCTTTAGTGTATGTAGGTTGAGCCAATCCATGCAAAAGCCATTGAATATCCATTGGAAAAAGGCTAAGAGGATTCTAAGATACATCTCGGGTACATTGGATTTTGGGATTCTATATAGAGGAGATGTGATTAACCTTCATGCATTTAGTGATTCAGATTTTGCAGGGGACAAGAGGGATAGGAAATCAACAAGTGCCTATTCAACTTTCATAGGAGAAGGTGTGGTTTCATGGCTTTCAAAAAAACAAGAAACTATATCTCTATCTTCAACCGAGGCCGAGTACAAAGCTTTGACAACCACTACAAAGGAGGTACTTTGGATCAAGAGATTATTGGTGGAACTAAAGATCGTGGATTCAGAGGAGGCACCAATCATCTACAATGACAATATATCAGCCCAACACCTTGCATCTAACCCAATCTTCCATGCAAGATCTAAGCACATTGAGATATGCCATCACTCTGTGAGAGAAATGGTGCAAGCCAAGGAGATTGCTTTGGAGCATGTTCCAAGAAATGAATGTGTAGCTGATCTACTTACTAAACCACTTCAAAAGACACCTTTTATGAAGTTCAGATCATCACTTGGAGTGATTAGTAAAGCAATGATTGAACCAAGCTAGATAGTGAGGAGGAGTGTTAAAAATTCACAATTCTAGCTTGACTAGTTTTGGTCATATGACTTGTAAATAGTTAGATGGTCATGATGTGGCTTGTCACACGTGCCAAATAGCATAGGATTCCATTCATAAGGATGTTCTCAAGTAGACCTAAGTGTTAGAACCTTTGGAATGAGTCCAAATTATGCTTAGATACAAGGGAGAGAAAATAGGAGCTATTTTTGGTAATTTTTGCATTGTTGAGGGATCTCCAAGATTCCAACCCTAACTTGGTAGGGATGAAGGATCCACCAAAATTAGCATTAGGTCTAGGTTTAGGGCTACTCATACCTGCCCAAAACCGTGATGGATCATGTATATATAGGTGATGATATCTCACCAAAATCAATCAAGCAATTTCATGTTTTTTCTCTCATAATGGTGCAATTGCTCTCTATGTTCATAATTGTTTGAGTACTTGTGATTACTAATGATTATAGGATTGAATGTAGGTCTGGTGTACAGTACTCAGACTGTGGGAGGCCGTACTTTCACACGTGTGAAGCCTTCTTCAAGGATTTGGGCCATTTAGTGAGGTTCAAGCATAGATTTTTGATGGATTTTGATGGTTCAACTTGTGCTAATCTTATGAAATCATAATCTATTGTTTCCCTCATCATTTCAAGTGTTTTAGGATCCTTATTTGCTATAATTTTTACATTTACTTCTATTTTATTTTGAATCAACACTATTCTTTATTGCATTTAGTTTTGTCTCAGAATGTATGCGTTTATGTATTTCTTCACGACTAATTATTTGTCTGATAATATTCAATGTTTAATTGTTTGGTTACGTAATCACTATAGTACTGACGATTTCAAAGTTAGTTACTATAAGTTCAAACGTGATTTCTATCACTATTGTCTTGTTTGAAATTGATAGGCGTAGTCATGCATTGGAAAGATGAAGATAGTTTATTCCGCAATGCACGAAAGGTTTTCTTTTTAGACACACGAATTATTTTCATTCGTTTCTTTTTGAGCTAGAACTATCTTCTACATACCACTTTACGATAGTGTTCATATTGAAGTATAATCAAGATGGATCAATAAGTAAGCATAAATCTAGGCTTGTCGCCAAAGGTTTTTTACAAATCAAAGACATTGATTATGATGAGACTTTTGCTCTCGTGGCTAAGCTTGTTAATATGAGGTTGATCATTGGTTTTGCTACAACCTTCAATTGGGAGCTATTCCAACTTGATTTAACAAATGCTTTCCTTAATGGGTATTTGGAGGAAGAGATCTACATGAGGCAACCCGAGGGCTTCACCAAGGCAAAGCATGAAGGAAAGGTGTGTTTCTTGAAGAAGAACCTTTATGGACTCAAACAAGCACCTAGAGCATGGTACTCTAGGCTAAACTCTTTTCTCATCTCCATCAATTTTGTAATGAGTGCTTATGATCCATCATTGTACATAAAATTTCATGATGGCAAGGTCATTGTTCTTGTTTTGTATGTAGATGACATTATCTTGAGTGGTAATGATCTAGATGGAATTAGAGATGTAAAATTGCTTCGACAAAAGAGTTTAAGATGGTAGATCTCGGCCTATTAAGCTTCATTGTTGGAATAGAGGTTACCAGAGGATGTGATTTTAGCTTTATTTGTCAATCTAAATATGCTACATCCATCCTAGATAGATTTGGAATGAAGCATTGTAAATGCATTGAGACACCAATGGAGCAACATGTAAAATCATCTATTGATGGTGATGAAGCATCCTTTGAGGACCTCACATTATATAGAAGCCTTATTGGCTCTTTGATTTATTTAGCTATAACTAGACCTGATCTTAGTTATAGTGTTGGAAAGTTAATCCAATTCATGCAAATTCCTCTATTTTCACATTGGAAGATGGCCGAAAGAGTTCTTAGATACATTTCATCTACTAAGAATTTTGGCATTTTGTTAGAGGGACTAATCTTGGCTTAAGAGCCTATAGTGACTCGGATTTTTTAGGTGACAAAGTGGATAGAAGATCAACAAGTGCTTTTTCCACCTTTCTAAGTAATGGAGTAGTATTATGGCTTTCCAAAAATCAAGATACCATCTCCTTATCTTCCACAGAATCCGAGTACAAGGCCTTGACATCAACATGCAAGGAGGTCTTGTGGCTCAAAAGGCTATTGGTGGAGCTTCATGTCATGGAGGAGGAGATACCTATCATCTATTGTGACAACCAGTCAGCCTAATCACTTGCAACTAATCCTACATTCCATGCAAGGAGCAAACACATCGAGATTGCTCATCATTTCGTGAGGGAGGAAGTGCAAGCCAAAGAGATCAAGCTCCAACACGTGCCATCATCAAGTTGCTTGGCTGATTTGTTTACTAGACATTTACCTAAAGATTCATTTGTCAAGCTTAGATCTTCAATTGGAGTGATTGATAAAAGTATTGTTGTTTCCAAGGCTAGATTTGAAGAGGAGTGTGAAAAATTGCCTACATTGGCAAATCTAGCCATGTAGAATATTGTATATTTTGTCAATATTTTTTTGTTAGTCACTTGAATGGCCAAAGTGTCACTTGTCAATCCACACCTAATGTAGGTCAACACAAGTCAAGAGGAGTGGTTGTGTCCATTTGGTAGTGATTCCTACTTTGTAGGATCTAGACCTTGATTTATGATGAGATTTGTACCTACCATGCACCTACCAAGCATGACTCTTGGATCTAGGCTAGGGTTTTCACTTTAGGGCAAGAAAGGTGAGTCTACTTCCTTATTACATGCTGGATTTTCACCTAACTTTGCAAAGGAAGTGTCTTTTACTATGTATTTCCATTCTCCATAGTGAGAAGATAGAAACTTTTTGGAGCCTCAAGGAGAAACTCGGATTTTCTCTCATTGTATGATGATAGTGATTGATTCCAATGAAACCCAGCTTTGGCACACATTAATCTCTGTCTATAGCCATACAGTAGCCTCATTTTCACACGTGTGAAGTCGGATTTCAGTTTATGATCAATGCTTTGATTATCTCTAGTTGTTTTCTATCAAGCTGCTAAACTAGATCTTGTTTTTGGTTGACCAGTATTTAATAGATTGTTAATGAAGCACACAATCAACCTTGTGGATCATTCAAAGATTCATTTATGGTCCTTAGTACTGTACCTTCAAATGGACTCTTGAGCCACTACCAGTCAACATAAAGACTGTCAAATGTAAGTGGGTCTACAAGCACAAGTATGGACCAGACGGCAACGTACTGAGATAAAAGCCAAGCTAGTTGCAAAGGGCTTTTCACATAGGTATGGCATTGATTATACAAAGACATTCTCTCCTGTTGTGAAGCACACGTCTCTACACATATTATTTGCATACGCAGCTGCCTATGATATGAAGATCCACATTGTAGCCGAGAAGACAGCCTTTTTGCATGGAGAGCTGAAAGAAGTGGTCTACATGGACCAACCACTAGGTTCTACCTACGAGTCACTTGCTGACTATGCCTGCAAAATGCATAGAAGCATCTATGGATTGAAACGATCTGTCAGGTAGTGGTACAAGGAGAAGGATCGCGCATTAAGATCCTTAGGCTTCCAGCCTTTAATGGCTGATTACAACATTTATGTGAAAGTCACAAATGGAGAGATCATCATAGTCGGTGTCTATGTAGATGACACTCTGATCCTGTCATGGACCAGCAACAATCTGATTGAGCAGGTGAAGGCAGATATTTTGAGGCACTTCGAAATATCAGAACTGGGGGAAGCAAAATTCTACATGGGTTTACAGATTGACATAGATCTTCAAGCTAGGAGATTGTATCTACACCAACCAAGATACATTCAGAAGATTATTGATGATTTTGACATGACAAATTGCAAGGGAGTAAATCCTTCAATGGTTCTTGGCACAGTGCTAACAAATGAAGATTGTCCCAGAGATGAAGCATAACAGAGCAAGCAATGGAGCATAAGCCTTACAGAAGGCTTATTGATTCTTTGATGTACTTGGTAGACAATACGCGACCAGACATTGCTTACGTAGTCTTCAGGTTGAGTCAATTTAATATCAATCCAGGTCCAACACACTAGAAGATCACCAAGTGTTAGCAACTGTGCTAACACAGAGAAAATAAAAAAAAATAATAAAACTCTGTGGCATGTGTTTTGTAAGACCACGTACGAGTATCTATCAATAAACTTCAAGCCATGGCATGTGAGTAGAAGCTTAAATAATAATAAAATAGCTTAAACTTAGATTTAGAACTTAGACTTAAGAAACTTAAGATTAGAAATATTTTATCTTAAGTTTTCCTAAGTTAAGAAATTTGAAGTTCTAATTCCTAAGTAAGGAGTTCTTGAAAAGCTAGAAACAGATTAGTCCCATAAGTTAGTAGACACTTATGAAAGACCCTCCTTGCCATAAAAGGAGAGGTATTTGCATTGTAACCAACACTTTTGAGATTAAGCTATCTTGCTCTCTATTTTGGAGAATTATCATTCTATGTCATTTGTGTTCTCTTTGGAAAGGTGCATAGCTTGAGGGAAGGTGCTCTGGTCTCCTCCTGCCTCCTTTTCATCGGTTTATTGTGGCATGTTCTTTATTGATTATTTGCTTAATATCAGCCACAATATTATTTTATTACCCTTTGGGTGTTAAGTAGAATTTAGATTAAATGCCTTGCTAGTTGGGTAAGCCTTAGCAAGGGTTTGGATTTTGTCACCTTAGATAGTTTCATTTCCGTTTTGAGCACTAGTTGGGTAAGCCTTAGTGCTTCCGTCATTACTTCTTAGTTTCACATTTCTGTTTGAACCTTGGTAGAAACTTAGAAAGTGGACGAATCTCTACATCCCTATACTACACCTGTAAGTAGATCTAGCCATCGCACACACTAGAAATATTTGCAACATTGGCGTCGTTGCCGCTTTTTAAGTATTTTTTTACCTAGTTTCTTTTTCTTTTTCATTTGTTTTTTGCAGACCTCTATCTACCAACAAACAGCACGCATCGTCTCTCCAGGTCTTACATGAGCTACAAAGCAACTTCCCAAACCGGGGGGAAGCAACAAAAGAGTCAACCTGGGCATTTTCTTCAAAATAAGTGACCCAAGTGACATTTTTCACAACCAAACATAATTCGTCAGTCTGTCTACAGCCTTAATAGACCCTGATCTTTCATTTTATCACCTCCACGAATTCTGACCACAATCAGATTTTGAGAAAACAGCCTGATATACTATCAAAATCCCTTATTTCTCATCAAAATCTTTGTCCTAGAATTTGCCAACTTCATTGAGGCTAGATCTCATTAAGATCAGTCCTTCAATAGCTCCGCGATTTCTATTTCACAAATTTTGCCCGTTTACTGTCAGAACATCACATTTTTCTCTATATTCTCTATCTGCCAATCAAACCTCTTTGTTAGAATTTGCCATCCAACCTAAGAATTCGTCCTCACAAAGCACGATTTTCCTGTACTATCCGCGAATTCTGAAACGCCAAATTTTTTCTCGAAAATCTAAAAAAATCACTATTCTGACATTCAGAAACCTTTTTCAGAATTCGCGAGTATTACAGTTAGATTTATCTGTCTCTCCATGATTTCTCAGCCTGTCCGCAAATTCTATAACAATCAGAAAGACCAATTTTTGTCCTACATCCATTCTGCAAGCAACCTGCCCTTTTTGTCAAGTATAGTCTTGCCCTGCTCATCTATATTCTGCATCATGTCTCGCGACTATGCTGAATCTTCTAATCCAACTCCTCCACGAATGGAACGAAGAATTCCACGTATCGATGCACCAAAGTACGATGGCGAATCTGACCCAGTCCAATTTCTCCAAGACTTTGATAATGCATGCCATTTTTATGGAAATACCTCTGAAACTAAAAAGCTTCGCCTATTTCCCATGGTACTCTATGGCATCGCCAAGGAGTGGTACTTGAATCTCGAAGCTCCTGATCTTGCTTCTTGGACCACCCTCAAGAACGCTCTCATCAAGCATTTCAAACCATCCAAACTGACTCAGAGCCCGTTCATTCAAATTACTCATATCAAGATGCATCGCGAAGAGTCTGTTCGAAACTACATTAAGCGTTTAAATGTCTCGAAGTAGAATGTGTTGATGAAAATATCACTGAACGAATGGCCATAAAACTATTTTTAGTTGGATTGCCAAAAAACATTTGCTTTGAACTCAAACCAGTTGACCTTTATGATCAACTTAAAGATGTGATGACTGATGTTATCCGTGAAGAAGACGAAGGTTCCGACGATGACTTTGACCATCATGAAAAGAAATCTAAAAATCCGGACTGTCCTAATCACCCGAAATATGATAATATTGCTTAGTCTTCTGAACTTCTATCAAATGGAACCTGGCAAAAACCTCAACAATCTCATATGGATAAACTCATTGTCGTTTTTCAAACCGCCATGAAACAGATTGCTGAGAAATCCTTTCCAGCAAGGGAAAATGTCTGGTGTCCAATCTGCTCACAACATCACACTGCTAATGAATGCCCTCACCTACGAAATCATTTTCCAACAGCCACCAGACCAACCATCTATCGAGCTTACCGCCCGTACCTGCCACAACAACCTCTGCCACGACCAGGGGTTTACCAACCTCGACCACCTGCACCAAATCAGTACCCATCCCCACATCAACAGTTTGTTGTTAACCAACCTGCCCCACAAAATGCTGTCCATTATCTTGATCCGAATACCATCGATCCGGCCACCTACTATGTGGAAGATAATACTCAACTGCAATACTCTACTGAAACGGTTGTTTATTATACCTATGATTCTAATGCTCAACCGGTGGATCCCAATGCCCAAGCTTACAACCCAAACCAAGCTGTCTTTGTTGCACATCAACTACCCGCAATATGAGAATGCTTTATCTGTGCAGGTAAACATCCTAGTATTTGCTGCCCAGATAAACTCCGCTTTCCTCCAGCTTGTGAAAACTGTGGTATTGAACATCACGTGAAGGACTGCCCATCCCGATCTAAGCCAACCACTCCTGTCTGTTCAGTGCAAGTAGAAACCTTACCAATCGAAACACATACTGCTTGGATCTTGACTTGGACACAAACCCAATGCCAAACCCCTACACTTGCACCCAACAAAACTCAACCGCAGACGGTTCCTCCAAGTGATGATTCAACCCCAATAGTTTATCCTCACTCATTTGAAGAAATTTGGCTGCATCATGAGTATCGCTAGCAAATCCGCAATGCCGACCAACAATCTTCCTCTTCCCATAAAGTACCTCACAAGCCCTTTGAAAGCAAAACTTTTGAAGGTACCGAAGTCTGGGGAGATTTACTACAAGCCAATGTCACCCTTCCCTTCCATGTACTCTGGAAGCATGCTGGCCAGTGGAAACAATAGATCCAATCCAATACCACCACCACTATTGACGAGTTGCCTGAAATGCCTTTACATCTAACCAATTCACTCAGCGAACGAGGCAACATCAAAATCCCAGCTACCCATCATCAATCCCGTGAAGTTTTAGCAATACTCGATGGAGGTTCCGGGGTTAATATCATTTCCACATCTCTCACGATGGAATGGAATCTGAGAGACAAGCTAGCCAAACCTACTTGTCAACCTCGAATGGCTGATCAAAGTGTGGTCCGACCTACCAGTTTCCTTCCGCACGTGCTGATCAAACTAGGAGGTCTCAAGTTTTCTGTTGATCTTGTAGTACTTGATATTCCCAATAATGCCTATTCTTATGAATTACTACTTGGTTGTCCATGGCTCACCAATGCACGAGTCATTCATGACTGGAGCAAAGGCCGAGTCACTTTTGGTAATCGTGACAGTTCTGTCACCATTGACTCAATGGGTAAACTCAAACTTGCACGCATCCATGACGAGGGATCCTCAACCACCAACTCAGTATTTGAGCCATACCAGTCTAGCCATGAAAAAGGTCATTATGTTAAATCTACTGATATCATAAACTGGAGTCACAGTCTAGCTACCATTGATGAATGTCGATTACTGTGCTCAACATTAGGATAATTGTACCTCTCTACACCCGATCGATCACGACCAATTACCTGATCTAGATACACCCATCATCAATATCAATTTTATTGATATTCTTCCACACCATGATGAGCTGCTAAATGTTGCATGACTACTAATGAATCATACGATCTATTCATTGATGATGAGAATGCCTTACGAATTCAGAATTGCCCAGAAGATATGGACATTTCGGATATTCAGATCCTCAACTATATGGAAGCACTTCCCCCGAAGACCTATCCGCAACATGCTTCCAAGGTGGAATCCGTTGCCAAGGTTGCAATTGAAAAACCTGAGACAAAATTCTACCCTCCCAAATGCCCACACTATCCATGGTATCTCTGTGAGGAGGAGACTATCTTTCAAATTGATGACGAGATCCTCCATGACATACCAACTGTCTCTCCACCACCGAAACCTCAACCACGTGGTCATACTATGAAAGAGAAAATGAAAAAACCACTTCAAATTCAACCGCCTGGTGACCTCACAATTGTTCGAGAAGTTCCTAAAATTGCCTCTAGCCCTACACCAGTCCCCGAAAAAGCACCATCTCGGCAAGGTAAAGGCAAGGCCCCCCTCAAATCTCTAGCCCATGATGTTCCTGCATACTTAAGGACTATACGATCGAGGATGTCACAATCAAATTACCCCAAGCTCAATGTGAGCCCACTGGTAATTCACCCTACGAAGGCCCTGCACAAACCATAACCCTTTCCCTGAGTGAGCCAAATGAAACCAACAAATATATTGTCCATGTCGGAGCTCATCTCAATCGCGAACAACGAAGACGGCTTGAAAAGCTCCTACAAAAATATTGACATATCTTTGTCTGGACCTATAAAGACATGAAAGGCATCTCACCCCAAGTAGTTGTGCATCGTATCCCACTTAAACCGGGTGCGAGGCCCACTGCGAGTCGTCCATACAGATGCAATCCCATCTATAAGGCCAAGATCAAAGAAGAATTACAACGCCTCTTAGATGCGGGATTTATCTATGAAATTGAGCATACTGAGTGGGTCTCCCCAATTATCATCGTCCCCAAGAAAAATGGAAAACTCCGGATCTGTGTCGATTTAAGAAACTTAACGCTGTCACTGAACGTGATCATTTCCACTACCTTTCGGAGAATCCATCTTAGAAAATCTAGCAGGAGATGAGGCTTATTCCTTCTTAGATGGATTTAGCGGATATAATATGATCCAAATCGCTGAAGAAGATCAACACAAAACCGCCTTTGCCACAGAAAGGAGAACCTTCTGCTAGAAAGTCATGCCTTTTGGTCTCTACAATGCTCCTAGCACCTTCCAACGTGTTAGACAAGCGGCCTTTTCTCAGCAGATGGGCGATACCTTAGAAGTTTACTTGGACGATTTAGGAGCACATTCCGAAGAAATACGTCATCTGTCTGTGCTCAAAATTTTTTTTATCCCATGTCACTGCTTCGGTATCTCTCTTAATCCTGAAAAATGCCAGATTTGGGTAACCCATGGTATTGTGTTAGGACATATTATCTCACGAAATGGCATCGCCACTGACCCTAAAAAGATCCTTATTATTCAAAATCTACCGAAACCGCGTACGATACGTGACCCCACGAGTTCATTTTAGATTGCTGCTCTCGAATTCATGCCAAATTTTTTAAAAATTTTCAAAATTCTCAGAGCAATCTGAAATCACTATTATCATGGCTTCCCGCGATTCCTCACTGAGCTTGCATCGCCGTAAACCCCCTCATCCTTATTCAGGGGTATAGTCATGATCTATCTTAAAAATCATGCCGAGCAGCTCACACTGGCCAAAGATATCCTGATCTGACACTTTTTCGAGACCAGAAGAGCGAGAGCCTCATCCGAGTAGCCTAATTGACCTATTCGGATGAGTTCCAAACTTTCCGGATTACATCCAAGAGTGGAAGCTATTCTATTATCAACGTCTCTCCTTGAGATCTTCAGAGCGTCGACTTTCCTAATCTCAGAGAGACAATCCATGGAAAGGGCACCAGCTATGATGCCAAGTACTTTACCAAGTTTCTAACAGACGACGGCAAAACCATTGTCCAAACCAACGATGGGATTGCTATCCGTCTCATCACGGATCCCCATCTACGAGCCGTCTCAGAGATCCTCGTCACCATGGTCGCGATACATACCACCAAAATGGATCGCATCCCACTGAGCGATCTCTTCACTATGCCCTCACCATGGATGACCCCACTCAAAATTATAAGTGGGCTGAGAAGGTAGCGGAGAAGCTGTGTGGAGCTCTGAAAGCCCGCAAGTCAACTACCAAATGTGGGTATCTCCTCCACATGTTGGTCACCAAGCAATTGGGTCTAAGACGGCTGCTGCCATCAAGGAGCTGGATGCTGTTTATCCACACATCTATGATTTACATTCTTCTTCAATGGGCATGCATCAAAAGATTTGTTAGACATTGTTCATTTGGATATATGTGATCTAACGCAAACTCTGTCGTTGCTAGATGCAAAGTATTTTATTACCTTTATTGACGAATTTCAAAGAAGAAGGCCTGTTTATTTTATTAAGCAGAAATCGGAGGCTTTACAAGGTTCGACAATTCAAAGAGCATGCAAAAAATCAAACTGGGAAAAGAATTAAAGCACTTAGGTCTGACAACAGGGGAGAATATATCCCTACCAAATTCAAGGAGTATTGTCTTAAGAACGACATTGAGCAACAATACATTACCTCCTATTCACCTCAATCGAATGGTCTTGTTGAGAGAAAGAACAAAATCTTAGTCAAATCGACAAAGTGCATGTTATCACATGCAACACTTCCGAAGTCCTTTTGGGTTGAAGCAGTTTCAACTACATCTTATATTCAGAACAAATGTCATACTAAAGATCTCTCAAACAAAACACCATACGAAGTTTGGATAGGTTCCAAATCTTCTTTATCAGACTTACGAGTTTTCGGATGTATCGCTTATGCGCAAATTCCACATGATCTCAGGAAGAAACTCGACTTCAAGAGTATCAAGTCTATTTTCATCAACTACACTACTTCAGATCAAGCTTATAAGTTGTATGATCCTGTTGAGTCGAAGATATTCACTAGTCGGTATGTCATCTTCATCGAAGATCAATTTATTGACTTCCAAGCTAAAGGCAAAGCTCATATAGTCGAACTTTTGGACTCTTCCGGAACATCAAACTTTCAAGTTCCAAATCTGACTATTCCTATTGAAGGTCCAAGCTTGTCTACTCCCAACGAACAACTTATCAACAACAAAACTGAAGATGGTGATGTTGCGGTTCAACAACTATAGCATGATGAAGATCAACTTTGATCATCACCTAGAAGATCGACAAGAGTCAGCAGACCACCTAATAGGTATATCGACAAGTCGGCAACTTACCTTGTTAAAGAGCCAACGACTGTCGAAGAGACACTCAGTCAGCCCAATTTCGATCTTTGGAAAGAAGCTATGGATAAAGAGTTTTCATCTCTTATTAAGAACAAGACTTGGACAGTCGTCGAACTTGTAGCCAAAGGATTCTCTCTAGTATAGAACGTTGACTACACTGAGAACTCAGTCTAATAGTTAAACATTCTTCTATTGTCATTTGTTGCTGCAGTAGATTTGGATGTACATCAAATGGATGTATAGACAACATATCTTAATGGAGTTATCAAAGAGGACATTTACGTGGTGCAACTTGAAGGTTACAATATTGAAGGTAAACACAATCATGTGTGTAAACTCCGTAAAGCGTTTTATGGCTTGAAGCAATCTGCTTGAGCATGGTTTTAAAGGATCAATACTTTCCTTATTGATCACGGCTACACACCAAGCTCTTCAGATTCAAATGTCTATTTCAAGTCAGTGCATCATTTCTTTATCATTATCACTTTGTATGTGGACGACACATTGCTTTTCAACAACAATATCAATATGATAAAGGAAGCTAAGACAATGCTATTTTTGAGTTCGACATGAGAAAGCTCATTACTGTCTATGTATTCAAATCCAAAGAGATAGAAAACAAAAGTTGATCTATATTTCTCAGCAAAGATACATTCACAATGTCTTAATAAGATATAATATGATGAATTACAAATTATCTCTCTCACCAATGGCCATATCCATGACTCAAGATGTCGAAGGACCAGTGTCTCCAAACAATCAAAGTGAAGCGTGAGTATCCTTACCATTCGATAATAGGATCTCTTATGTATGTGATGATCTGTACCAGACCAGACATAACTTTTGCAGTCAGTTCCTTGAATCAGTATATGACCAATCTTGGACACATTGGAAGGCTCTTATCAAAGTCATGAGATATTCTCGAGTTACTATAAACTTTTGCATTTGTTATGGAGGAGTCGACAATGACAAACTCAATATTCTTAGTGGTTTTTCAAATGTAAGTTGGGCAGAAGATGTAGACACTCGTAAATCCACTTCAAGATTTGCATTCTTCCTCAACAATGGTCCTATTTCATGGAACAGTCGCAAGAAAACTTTGATAGCTCTCTCCTCCACTGAATCAGAGTATATCGCAACCTCCAAAGCTACAAAGGAAGCAATACGGTTGAGAAACTTACTTTTAGATATTAGTCTAAATCAATATGCTCCGACAATCCTGTTTTGTGATAATCGAAGTGCCATTGCTTTATTAGCCAACCCCAGATTTCATTCTAGGAGTAAGCACATTGAAATTAAGTATCACTATGTCAGAAGCAAAACTCATGACAAAGAAGTTGACTTGCAGTATTGTCGAACACAAGAGATGACATCAAATATTTTCACTAAAGCATTAAGCCTGGATACACATAAGAAATTTTGTGCAGAACTAAGTTTGAAGGTCAAAGTATTCATATATTCAGACGAAGAAAAATTTCTGGATTATTCTCCTGATGATCGACTAATCATTTTTAATCTTCATCCACTACATTACTCAGCTCTGCAATTTTATGCATGTTTCTACACAGTCTACAAAAGTACACAAAAATCGCTCACAGGTGGATACTAAAGGTAAATTTCTAGGAAGTACTGAGTGGACGGATGCCAGCTCACTATGGCCAACTGGCCATTATGATCTATGACCTAATCAGCTGTCCTACTGGACACCCATCTTTACTTAGTATAAATAGCTGATCATACATCTATTACTTCATTCATTCAGCAATGCATTGAAGTAGAATGTGGCAGCACTTTCAAACTTTCAAGCTTGAACACTCTTGAGCATTCTAGCTCAATTATTTAGAGTTCTTTTAGAGTTTTGCTATTACCGCTTACTGCTTATCAATGGAAGTGCAAATCAGACAAAGTTTTAAGAGATAGCTTAGAGTACGCAGTAAATATCTGCAATTGTCTTGTGCTCATCATTTTGCTAAATCAATCTATCCTTTATTGCGTTCAGTATCATGTCAAAATCTCTGTGATCTCATATTTCTTTTGTCTGATAATTCAATTCTTCATTGTTTGGCTACGTAATCAATTTGGCTCTGATAATTTTAAAGTTAGTTGCTAAAAGATTGAATGTGACTCTTGTCATTATGTTTTGTTCAAAATTGATAGGCATAGTCATGCATTAGGAAAGCAGGCTCATTCCGCTGCGCTCGATAAGTCGTTCACAAGCTTCAACTTGTCATTATTGCATTATCACATCTTTCCAACATGGTATCAGAGCATGTTATTTAATATGCTATTACCTTCATGATATCCGAGTGATCTGTTATGATCTAATACTTCATATCCTTCGTGATATCAAATCGATATCATTTGATACTTTCCACAATATCATATTCTTCAATTTGTGATATCAAATTTCAGTATCCGATAGTTAATTTCCAATTGTAGCGCAGCATTGTATCTCTCTCTTAACGTCATCAATATATCGATAGACTAAAGTTCCAAATGAATTCTCAGAGTAAAGCCGGTCTTATCATAGACAAGTTTAATGGATCCAATAATCACTTATGGAAATTTAAGATGAAGACCTTGCTAATCGCCAATGAGTTATGGATGTTGTCACAGGTACAGAAGAGAAGTCTGAAGACGCCACAACCGACTGAAATTGGAAGTCAAAGGATGGTAAAGCTTTTGCGCTTATTATTCTTAATATACTAGACACTCAAATTGGCTTAGACCCTAAAACGATGAGTGGTATCAAGGGATTCCATATATGTGTATGAGAGATGTTGCATGTGATGATGATGATGATGTTCGTGATGGTATACATTCAAATGCTCTTGAAGAGAAATTAGAGGGTGGACACAAAGTTGTCACCATTCAAGAGTTTTACAGCTACGATTTACAAGTATGAGCATAGCGTTTCACTTATACTTTTGGGTGGAAGGCTCTTACAAGAGAGTGTGTGTGTGTGTGATGTGGTAGCAAAAATGGTTGAAAAAAAAAACTACATCTATATCAATCGAGATAGATTCCATAGAGAGATTTGCAGTGGCATCATTGATGCCCTTGGAGCTCATTTTGCAAGTGACTTAGGGCAGTGAATAGTCCTTCCATCATCTTATATCGGTTCATTGTGTCATATGCATCAGCAATACCAGGACGCTATGGCCGTCATTAGGAAGTTGGGTTCTCTTGATTTGTTTATCACAATGAGAGCGAACCCAAATTGGTCAGAAGTGAGGAGGGAGTTGAGATTTCAACACACACCTACATATAAGCTCAATTTGGTATCGAGGGTTTTTAGCATGAAGTTTCAGCACTTGGTTGATTTGTTGAAGAAGGATGGGATATTTGGGCACATTACATGAAGGCTTCATGTTGTAGAATTTCAAAAGATGGGTTGTCTCTTGCCCACCTATTGATTATATTGGAGGAGCAAAGCAAACCCATCACTGTTGGTCGTATTGTATGCGTAGAGATTCTTGTGAGGGAGGATGATCCAGAGCTGTATGAGATGTTGAGGACCTGTATGATGCATGGCCCATGGGGAACATCTTTTCCAAATGCACCGTGCATGAAGAATGGAAAATGCTCGAAGAACTATCCAAGGAATTTCATTGATGAAACATTGGTACTGAATGTGTATCTTTCATATAGGTGTAGAGACAATGGAGAGAAGGTGAAGTCGCATGGAATAGAACTAGATAACAGGTGGGTAGTAGCATACAATAGATGGTTGACATTACATTTTCAGTGTCACATAAACGTAGAGATATGTGTATATAAACGTAGTGTGAAGTATTTGTAGAAGTATGTTTACAAGGGACTAGATATGATTACAACAGCGACTGTGGAGGGTGGTGGTGGTGGTCAGACAGTTGCGCGAGTGAATAAGATAGAGCAATTTTTGAATGCTTGATATTTCTCTGTGAGTGAGGCTTGTTGGTGAAGGTCATTCAAGTACCATTTTGACAGCTTTTTTGAGCCTAATAGAAGTGGCCATTCGGAGGCCCGAGAGTTGTTATACCAATACTTGCCACGGTTTTACGTTTACAACAGGAGAGTGCAAAGGTGGACCCATAGAATCAATGCACCGTCCATTCCGACCATTGGACATATGTATTTTGTCCATCCATCTGAAGCGTAACAATTTTATTTGCGAGTTCTTTTGGCTCATGTAAGAGGTGCACCAAGTTTTGAGGACTTGCGCATAGTTGATGACGAGTTGTTTTTGTCATTCAAAGATGCTTGCAAGCATAGACTTATTGTAAACGATGCAATGGAGTGGAGTGTCGGATAAATGAGAGGATCAGTCCGTTCAATTCTCTCGGTGCGTGCACCACTGGTGACTTAGTAGGCGAACATAATATCATAATAATTTTAAAGCTGTTAATGCACAGTGGTAGCGGAAGCGATTAGTAGACAACTAGACAAATCAATCAGATGGCCAGACAGAACATAGAAAAGCATTGCAGTATTGACGCGAATTTGAACGCAGAACCAAACAGAGCTGTAATCAGATTAAGTGTAACAAAATATACAGAATATGCAGGTGAGCACAAAACAATACCAGACGTAACTGCGTGCTTCACAAGGCTAACTCTGTAAAGATTATGAACCTATTATTGACAATCAATCTGAAAGAAAGAATCAATCATCAAAGCATCTACAATGTCTATCTCACATGTTACAAATCATGCTTCGTTATTTGAATACTAAAATGGTATACACTATATACACAAATTTTACAGGTGTGCAAATGAAGAAGGTACAAAAGTGGTTGTGTTGTCTGTAGGAGATCGTGGGTGGCTATTGTTGTTGTCAAATTTGTTTGCACAGTGCGTGGGGTGAGCATGAGAAGGTTGCGATGTCAAGTTTCTACTCAGATTGCACGTGTTAAAAAATGCAAAAAACGTGACACTCTTTGGCTTTTGGCCTTGTCCTTACCTAAGGCAACCTTTGTCTTTTTAAAGACAACTGTCGCATTTTTTTTGCCTATCTAATTTCACATGTAAATATGCAGATTGTGCAACTATCACATTTCTCGCATTTTTTGCCTGTCATAAATTGCATGTAAAAATGTAGTGTCGCATTTTTCACATTTTTTTCGCCTGTCAAAAATTGCGAGTGAAAATGCAGACTGTGGGACAACACAAGTAAAAATGCAGTAGCATGAATGGAGGTAGATTACATAGGATTTAGGAGAGTAGAGGAAATAAATCCAATACCCCCTCTAATCTGGATCCGTGAATGCCTTGATCTTTAGACTAAGCAATGCACAAAACTTGGTGTGTGCATTAACACTTAATGCCTTTGTAAATATATCTGCAACCATGTCCTGAGTTCTACAGTATGTTAAGCTTATCTCTTTGTTGAGAACCTTGTCCCTAATATAGTGATATCGAATCTCAATGTGCTTACTCCTAGAGTGAAATCTAGGGTTGGCCGATAAGGCAATAGCACTCTGATTATCATAGAATATGATTGTAGGGTTGTACTAATTCAAACCAATGTTTGACAGTAAGCTTCTCAACCAAAATGCTTCTTTAATAGATTGAGAAGCAGCAATGTATTCTACTTCTATAGATGAAAGAGCGATAGAGGTTTGCTTATGACTGTTCCATGAAATAAGATAGTCGTTGAAGAAGAATGTAAATCTAGATGTGGACTTATGATTGTCTACATCTCCTCCCCAGTTTGCATCAGAATATCCACTGAGTTGATGAAGATTGTGATTGTTGAATTCTCCATAGCAGATGCACTGGTCCATGGTAGCTCAAATATACCTCATGACTTTTATGAGAGCCTTCCAATGGGTGATTCCAGAATTAGCCATAAATTGGCTTAGTGAGCTTACTGCAAAAGAGATGTCAGGTCTTGTACAGACCATTGCGTACATGAGTGAACCAAGTATCGATCAATAAGGATACTCTCTCATCTGCTCCTCTTCCTGCTTGGTCTGACGACATTGGTCTCTTGACAAACACAAGTCTGGATCCATCGGTGAGTGCACTAACTTACAATTCATTAGATTATATTTGTCAAGAATATTGTGAAGACACCTTTACTGAGTAATATAAATCAGTCATCTCACTCTGTCTCGGTGAATTTGAATGTCCAGACATAAGTGAACTTCACCTAGATCAGTGTCAAACTCAAAAAACATCATATGTTTAACATCCTTTACCAAATTGGTATTGTTGCTGAAAAACAACGTATCAACGTATAAGGTGATCATAATGAAGGATTGCTACACTGACTTGGAATAGACGTTGCAATCAGCAGTGCTTGGTTGAGAACCTTGTTGGATGAGGAATGTGTTGATCCTCTGAAACCAAGCTCTGGCAGATTGTTTCAATCCATAAAGTGCCTTATGGAGTCTACAGACATGATTCAAAAATACACAAAAGGACTCTATGAGAAAGACACAACAAAGTAGGATAATCTAGTCGAGTGTACAAGGACAATTTTCACAATAAAAAAAGGTGCAAAAAAGCATCGAATATCTAGCTAATGACAAGGCATGTGACTTTTAGGGTTTGGGCATGAAGATGATGTGAGGTGGCGAGTTGCTAACATGATTGATTATAGATTTTCAATAGGACCCTGGAGGAGGGTTAGTATAAAATGGACGATATGATAATCTCGATGTGCAAAGGGTGTGAACATGCAAGAATTTACATGATAATAATGGCTGGTAGCTTAATGGCTAAATAGTTCAAGATGGTCAGAGAGTGAAAAATTAGCTAGTGGGGTGAAGAAGATGAGGTGAGGGCCCTCATACAAGTAGGCTTTGAGAAAATGCTATCTGATCAGTATAAAGGGCAGTAACAGGAGGGGCTACATGCAAGGGTTAATTTGCATTTCTTAGGTTTGATATCAAGAAGGCGCATGCCTTTGAATAGGACCTATAGTAAGGGCTTTCTCAACGATATGGCCCCATGTGTTATGACGAGATTAATGATAGGCTATGTGCTATTTTGAGATTAATGATAAGCTATGTGCTACCTCAAATGTTCTTGTATTGTTCTTGTTGAATGAACATTTTTTTCTGAAACTTATTAAAACACAGTGAACTGCACATTAAACCATGCCAAACCCTACTAAGTCATACTGAAGAATCCTAAATTGCATACAATGCTATTGAGCTAAATAATATTGTTCTAAACTGCAAAAAAAACCAATTGATATTTCAACAATCTAGTTAGTGTCAACTTCAAAATGACAATTCTGATCGAGATATTATTTTTTGGTTGTGCAACATCCCTAATAATATCTAGGTTTAGTTTGATTAACTGATTCAATGTGTATTGACCAATGTATTGGTGAAGCAATGATGTTGTGTGGAGTCCTATGGAAGATGAGATTGTGAAGAATTGCATCAAAAGTGGATTGCGTAATAAATTGAAATCAAGCAATATAAATGAAGTATCCAGAAAAATTTTAGACAACATAGTCCTACCCAACAAAAGTCTGTCAAGCTTCTTGAACTCAAGAAAAATTTATATGTTGAGCATTCACTTGGGTCAAGTTCAAAATTCTTGTTTTTGGGATTTATCTATGACATTACCACAAAAATGTCTTGCCTACATAGGGAGTTCTGGACATGTTTATCTATAGCATTGCTAGGCAAATGACTTAGAAATTAGTTGAATGGTTTGGCCACTTTCGAAACCTTCCAAGATGTCAAATCTCTACTTGAATCAAGTTCGAGTTATGAAATGCCAAATAATTTTTTTTGGAAATTACTATCTTTGTTCTTGGTATTACTCAAACTGGGTTCGAGTTATGCATGTATAAGCTACAATGCTCAAGAGTGTTCAAGCTTGAAAGCTCGAGAGAGCTATTACGTGATTCTTCAATGCATTGCATGAATGAATAATAAACGTACGATTAGCTATTTATACTAAGCAAAAACGGCTAGTCCAGTAGGACAGTTGATTAGGTCGTAGATCTTAATGACTAGTTGGCCATAGTGAGCTGGCATCCGTCCAGTTAGTACTTCTTGGAAATTCACTCGTGGAATCCACCTGTAAGCGATTTCTGTGTACTTCTGCAAGCTGTGTAGAAACATGCATAAAACTGTAGAGCTGGGTAATAAGTGGATGAAGATTAAAAGATCGATTAGTTGATAATCAAGAGAAATTCAACACTCCTCCTTAATCTGAATCCATGAATGCTTTGACCTTCATACTTAGTTCTGCACAAAATTTTTTGTGTGCATCCAAGCTTAATGCTTTAGTAAAAAAATTTGTTGTCATATCTTGTGTTTGACAGTACTGCAAATCAACCTCTTTGTCAAGAGCTTTGCTTCTGACATAGAGATTCTTAATTTCAATGCGCTTACTCCTAGAATAAAATTTGGGATTGGCTGATAAAGCAACGACACTTTGATCATCACAAAACCGGATTGTCGGAGCATATCTGAAAGTAAATTTTTCCACCATATTGCTTTCTTTGTACCTTCAGAGGCTACGATATACTCTGATTCAGTGAAAGCTAGAGCTATTGAAGTTTGCTTGCAACTGTTCCATGAAATAGGACCATTGTTGAGAAAGAATGTAAATCCTGAAGTGGATTTACGAGCGTCTACATCTCCTGCCCAAGTTGCATATGAAAAACCACTGAGAATATTGAGTTTGTCGTTGTCGACTCCTCCATAACAAATGCAAAAGTCCATAGTAGCTCGAAGATATCTCATGACTCTAATAAGAGCCTTCCAGTGTGTTATAGCAAGATTGGTCATATACTGACTCAAGGAACACACTGCAAAAGTTATGTCTGGTCTGGTACAGACCATCGCATACATAAGAGATCCTATTATCGAATGATAAGGATACTCATGCATCTGCTCCTTCTGTTTGATTGCTTGGGGACACTAGTCCTTCGTCATCTTGAGCCTTGGATCCATTGGTGAGAGAACTAATTTGCAATTCATCAGATTATATCTGATTAAGACATTGTGAATGTATCTTTGCTGAGAAATATAGATCAACTTCTCTTTTATGTCTCTTTGGATTTGAATATCTAGACAGTATTGAGCTTCGCCCAAATCGGTCATGTCGAATTCAGAACATAGCATTGTCTTAGCTTCCTTTATTAGATCGATACTGTTGCTGAAAAGCAATGCGTCGTCCACATACAAAGTGATAATGATAAAGAAATGTTGCACTAACTTGAAATAGACATTTGAATATGAAGAGCTTGGTGTATAGTCGTGACCAATAAGGAAAGTATTGATCCTCTGAAATTATGCCCAAAAGAGTCCAGAAGTTCGACTATATGAGCTTTGCCTTTACCTTGGAAGTCAATAAAATGATCTTCAATGAAGATGACATCCTTGAAGAAACCAAGAGATTCTATCTTTCAAAGCCTTAGTATTTTTCCTTAGTTTTACCTTTGTGTTTTTTGTGACTATGCATTTTGAACTATGTTTTGCACAGTCTACATTTTTGAACTGTTTCGTCCCACAATTTGCATTTTTGGGTCATGAAGAAAATTCATCCCTAGGTCTAAAACACTTAGAAAATAACTCTAGCAACTTTTTTCGACACTGTCGCAATTTTCGCATTTTTGCAAAAAAAAGGCAACACTCTCACAAAATGCCTTAGAGAAGTTTAAGACGTACCGTCGGCTTTTTCGCCTTTCGGGAAAAAGACGACACCTACTGTTAAAGATGCGACACTAGCCTTAGAACTGTTTTCTGCCCTTAAAGATGTGACACTAGTCTCAGAACTATTTTCTGCCCTACCGTCGGCTTTGTCACCTTTCGGGAAAAAGCGACACTTGCCCTTAGAAATGTTTTCTGTCCCACTGTCGCCATCGCCACGAAGAAATAGGAGGAGGGCATTTCGCTGCTGAAGCTACCAATAGAAGATGGTTGAAGCTTCACGATTCCTTAGAAAAAGCGACACCTGCCCTTAGAAATGGTTTTTGTCCTACTATCGCGTTTTTTGCCTTTTGGGAAAAAGCGACACTGTCGCCAAAATGCCTTAAAAATCTTGGTAGGATTACTTTCGGATTTTTCGCCTTTGTGGAAAAAGCGACACTTGCCTTTAAAAAAAAAGGGACACTTGCCCTTGAAAAAACGACACTGCTCTTAAAGTCGCAAAAATGTCCTTTAGCAAAAGCGAAGGCCTACAGCGTGAAGGCACTGCGCAACGGACAGAAGGCAGATGATTCACAGAGGACAACGACATAAAACTGGAATCAGTTTTGTTTAAGGCAAATGCATTTCTTTTGATTAGATCTCTTATTATAATAAGATCCCTGGATTGATCACATAAAAGGATCAACGAAGGATACAAACAAAAGTAAGCAGACAGTCACGGAGACAGAATAGACAGAACTGTAAAAGTCTGACATAGCTCCAGAGTGAGTTTACAGATTAGCAGTAGCTAGTCATATTATCTGTGAGAGAGAACATCTCTCTTGCGCCAATGCGCTGATCTGGGAAACAGACAATGCTCAAGAAATATATTGTAAATTTAGTTATGATAATAGAAGCAATTTTCTCAACGATATGTTCTATGATGTGTATGATCTGCAATATTGGAATGCATGCTAGCAGTAGATAAATTTTCACTGTTGTTTTGATCAACATCATCTGTTGTTTACAGATCTAATTTTTACAACATATCATTAGAGGCGATCTGGGGCTTAGAAGAGAATTAGACCACAGTCAGTTGCAGTAGCTACTCCTGCCAAGTCGGCTCTATTCGGCCTTTATCGCCGGGAACGTCACAAATTCCCATCAGTAGAGCCGTTTTCCCACTTTCCATCAGTGGTATTAGAACACTGCCTAATTCCTTTAAGCTATGGCATCCATTAGCAGCATTCAATCAAATATCTACATGATCCTTGATTCCTCAGGATCAAACTTCCTAGCATGGAAGGTGAAGACTTCTCTCATACTGAAAGGAGAAGGTCTATGGCCCTGGGTTGATGGCACAGAAGAGATGCCCAAAACCATTGGCAAAGAGCTACGAGAATGGAGAGAAAGAAACGACAAGACAGTAGTCATCCTATCTTCTTTCATCGAAGATAGCTTGACACTTGATCTAGCCACACTCTCCAATGCAAGAGAAATGTGGGATACTTTGCTGACAAGATTTTAAACAAAATCATGAAGCCAAATTATGCTTCTTGAAGATCAATTGACCAATCTGAGATGGGATGGTAAAGACCTCACCTCCTTCATCAGAAGGATGAAGGACCTATGTTCCTCTTGCTACACAATTTCGGAGCAAAGAATGCAGTCTCAACAAAGAAGCAGCTCACATACCTACTGCGAGCTCTACCAAGATCGTTTCAAATGACCCGAACATTACTTGCTAAAGATCCACATATGACCCTTGAGAAGGCTGTAATCGAGATCAGAGAAGAGGTGGAAGCCCATGAACACCTTGATGACATGGATAACTTTGATCAAGCTCTATACAACAACAAAGAGAAGCAGATGAAGAATTTCAAGCCTAAGAGGGAGTCAGACCAAAGACAAGATCGAAGACAGCAGTCAGAGGGAGCCAAGAAAGGCAAATGGAAGAGCATATATAAACCGAGACAATAGTGGTGAGAAGAAGACCTGCACGAGGTGCACACGAGAAGGCCACACTGTTGATAAGTGCTGGCTCCACCCAAAGATAGAGTGCATCCACAAAAAGGGTCACGCAGCCATTGACTGCAACCAAAATCCCATAAACAAGAAAGCTTAGAGCATACGGGAGAGTGACAATAACTCATCCTACATGGAGGAACCAGAGTCCTCCAAGATGGCCGAAGACAGAGCGAACAACGGCAAGAACCCAACAACTTACTTGTGTGCTGATGTCTGTGCGACATCAACTTCAGATACACAAGAAATAATTCTTGATTCAGGTGCACTGTCACACTTCGTGGCAACAAGACACATGATCACTGATTATCAAGAATCAGAATTTTCCAGATATATAATCTTGGGAGATGGTTCTAGACACAAAGTCAGCGGAACTGGAGCACTGTGGTTAAGCACCAGAGGAAGAGACAAAAGACTCGATGACACTCTATACGTGCCCACTCTTCAGAAGGACCTACTATTTGTTGCTAAGATGGTAGATGCAGGACTAACAGTCACCTTGAAGGTGATACCTACGAAGTGGTTGAATCCGCAACCACTCAACTTGTCACCGCAGGAAAGCGAAAGGGGAATTTGTAGAATCCGAGTACCTTCAGAGCAAGCTCACCAGATCAACAAATCAATGGACATTATATGGCACAGGAGGTTGTATCACATGAATACAGTTGCTCTATACAATGCTAGCCGAAGCGAAGCATTCACTGGTATCAACATCAAAGATGCAGCATGCTTGAAATCCTGTGATGCCTGTAACAAAGGCAAGATGTCACATATACCATTCACTAAGGACTCTTTCAGAACGAAAGAACTCCTGAAACAGGTACACTCTGACATCTGTGGATCGTTTGATGTGGTCTCCTTGGGAGGTTCAAAGTACTACCTCACTTTTATTGACGACTTCAACAAGTTTGCAGCCGTGTACTTTATCCACAACAAGTCAGAGGCCCTGGACAAATTCACAGAGTTCGTGAATTGGGCTGAGAAATGGACTAACAAGAAGGTGAAGCAAAGCAATACGAGATCACAGAGATTTTGACATGATACTGAACGCAATAAAGGATAGACTGATTCAGCAAAATGATGAGTACAAGACAATTGCGGGCCCACGTACTCTAAGCTTAGACTAAGAACAAGCCAATGATCATCGACACTATTTTGTAATGGATAATTTTTTGAACCTTGCATTACCACTAACAAGGCCCATCTTAGACCAAGAGCAATGGCAAGTTTCTTCCTTTACATGGTTGGCCTACATCGCTCCTTAAAAATGGACCCTTCCCTATTTCAGAACTTGGCACATGAGGTGACTCACCTCTTTGCCAAGTAGGGACAACTTAACCGTATATGTTGGCCCCAACATGTATTGCTTAAAATTTGAGTTGTTGGTGGTAATTCGAGACCAATGAGCCAACCACAAGCAATGCGACATTAAAGTGCCAATTCTAAAGCCTAGTCTTATAATTACTTGCTAGGCAAGCCACATATGCAATATGCAAGGACAATGGTCCATGTGCATTGCATTTCATGTGAGAAGGTTGCATAGGCAACCCCCACATCCTCCTTTTCAGAATGTGGTGAATGCTTGAGAGATGATGTATGCAACTTTCACCTTTGATGTTGTTTACATGGGTTAGGATTGCTAGCATAGGTCAAATTCCCCTCAATGCAAGGGTGGATATTCAACCAATAGGTTGCTTAAGATTAATCAAAATTTCAAGCACTCATCACCCTTGGATGAAGGTGGGACCTTCAATTGACAATGTTTGTAAGACTCACATCTACACACCACTTGCTAGACATACACATATAAATGTATGGAGTTGCCACGCACTCTTGTGATCCCATTTTAGACTTTATAGGCATTTGGTTCTCCTCCTTTATCTTCGTGTGTCACTTCTTCCTTGGCTAATTGGTTAACTTTAAAAGCTCTCCTCTTGATTGCTCCATTGGAGTTGAGTTGTTTAGTGACAACTCAACATATATAAAATGAACACTATAGGCCTTCGTTTTGAATGACGGAAGTTTAAAGAAAGTGGCTCTAAGTGCCCATCCCTATTGATTCAAGATTTAAAATGGACCCATGAACCACCCGAAACATGGGTCACGGGTTCGAGATTCACAATTCTTGGCTCGAGCGAGGTGTTGCAAATCCATGTTACTAGGATTTTTTAGGAGGTCCCTAGTCAGTGGGAATTCATGTTTTCCACAGCAAGGGTTTTGAATTGTTCGTCGAGTCTCTAATCAATGGGGACCATCTTGTTTTATCTAGGTTATGTCAATTTTGGAGACCTCCCTTAAGTATGGAACGGCCATAAGCTATTTAGGTAGAAAATTCAAATCGCTTTAGCCCATAGATGGAAGCGATAAATAGAAGCGCTTCCAAAGCACAGACCAAGTCACGAAGCATATTCTATCAGATACGGAGGCAGATTCTCTTGCATCCGCAGCACTCGTAACGGCTGGTTACTGGAAGCGCAGCCATAAGGTCTGGAAGCAAGCGCCACAGGACACACAGAATTTGGTCGCAGATGCCCCTGCAGGAGGAAGTGCTTCCATCTCTCCCATCTTCATATAGATCGTCTCGATCGTCTATAGAGAGACATGCTGGCGATGGCTATGGCTATGGCAGCCTACAAACAACAGTGTTTGTAAGGAATATGCTCCAGCAATAGTGCCTTTAGCATTATCGCATCCATTAAGGCAGTAGTCACTGTAGATTGATTGATTGATCAATGCATATCCTTACATATTAGATAATCCTGCTCGTTTGTCAAGCCTTTTTATCAGATCTTATTAAGGGGTGGTTGAGTGCTTGTGGGTGGAAGCGAGCAAGGATTAAGCACTGCGATGCATCGGATTGATGAGGAACTGGAGGCTTAGATTTCTGGAACGTTTGTTGGTTGGATTAAATGTTGCGACGGGGGTTTGGATTGTGATTCTTGGGGCTTGTGGTTCTTTGAAGTGGGAAAGAGAAAAGAAGAGGTTTCGGATTGAAGCTGCCTTGGAAATCTTAGCCGCCTTTATCTCTTCATGGTGAGTTTCTGTTGCGTTGAGGTTGGTATTTTGTAGCATTTTTGTCCGACATTATGGTGAAGATTAGGTTTCAAGTATCTTGTTTCTGGCAGTGCTTGCTTTGTATGGAATGGATCCCTTGAACTTTTGGTGCTTGAATAGCTTTCTGCAACAGATTCGTGCACTGTTGTAGTTGCTGTTGTGTTCAGATTATGTATGAACCGAAGCTATCGTCGATGAATGTAGCTCTGGACTCAAGAAGGATGTGCTTCCGCGATTAACATTCAAAGAGCTTACAATGCAAAATAAATGATGAAAAATACGACCCCTGCTTATCATCAAATGTATATGTAGGGTTTTGTTGTGAACGCCACTTTTTTTCTTGATGCACATCACTACTCGCTTTTCTATTATCTTGCTTATCCTAAATAAGGATATCATTGGTGAAATATTATAATGAACATTACCGGATAGAGAACTTTCTAAATCGAATTTTAGCAGAGTAGAACTAAGTATCTGTAAACTTACTGGGGAGCTCTATCTCCAGGCAAGACATGTTCAATCTTACTTAAAGTCTTATAATACTTGATTTTTGTTTATTGAACATAATCTCAGTCTCTTTCTAGAATATCTCGGTGAAAGTTTTGCAGGGTATCTGCTTTGCACATTCAAATGGACTGGTTGTTTGTTCATGTTAAGAGTGAAGTTTTTGAAGGAGAATTTTACTTGAATGATTTTCTTTTGCAAACGTATTTTTATTGAATGTCCAGGCAACCAATGAGAATTT